>OU342742.1:395658521-395810118 GCA_910589775.1 Avena eriantha | reverse complement strand
GATGATGGAGGTAACTCCTTCCCTGTTGTTGGGTACCTGTATAACTGAGCACTTGACATAGCCCCTAGTCCCCAAGCCTCCGAGGGAATAACTTATTATTCGGTCGGATGCTCCTTATAGAATTTCAATTGTAACATAATTGGAGCCGGGTTAAGCTCCCTTGGCTCAAATCTTAGACTTGAAATATCCATACACCTAGAGCCGGGTTAAGTTCCACTTGGCCCGGATCTTGTAGACTTCGAATATCCACACACCTAGAGTCGGGTTAAGTTTCACTTGGCTCGGATCTTTTAGACTTGGAATATCCACACACCTAGACTTCAAATATCCATATACACCTAGAGTCGGGTTAAGTTCCACTTGGCCCGGATCTTGTAGACTTCAAATATCCACACACCTAGAGCGGGGTTAAGTTCAACTTGGCCCGGATCTTGTAGACTTGAAATATCCACACACCTAGAGCTGGGTTAAGTTCCACTTGGCTCGGATCTTGTAGACTTGAAATATCCACACACCTAGAGCCGGGTTAAGTTCCACTTGGCCCGGATCTTGTAGATTTCGAATATCCACACACCTAGAGCCGGGTTAAGTTCCACTTGGCTCGGGTCTTGTAGACTTCAAATTATCTTTTACCTTACCTTTTAACTTGGCATTGCCTTGCTTATTTCAGATTACTACTAACCGCCAATCCGCTGAGTTCCAGCGCCTGCTGGACTCCTATAAAGACATTCGAATGTGTTATGGTAAACTCCTGGAGGCTCACCAGAAGAAGTTATAATGTTCCTTTAGACTTTTTCCCCTTCCATTTTCATTCATTTGAGTTGACCGTGATCCAAACTAACTTGCTATCCGAACCATGCAGCCGAGGTTGAAGCTGAGAATATTATTATGCGGAAGAATCTGGCTGAAATCAAAGGTAATTTCAACCCCTTCACACAATCACTGTACTCTCTTTCTTTTATCCGGTGGACACTTATACTTTGGGTCCTCTGGGTCATCACATTATTGTAGTTGCTCTTGAAGACAGGGTTAGTATGCCTGAAATGATGATCCATCTCCTCGAACAAACTGGGGAAACATTAGGCGGAGCTGAAGAAGAAAGATGAAGAGATAGCTCGGTTGCAGCTCCAGGACTCGGAAATCACTCGGCTGAATGCCGAAATTCAGAGGCTCCAGGGCCTCCATAAGTCCGAGTTGGAGAACACTGACCAGGAGTTTGCCGAGGAGAAAGAGCGTTTAACCACGCAAGTCTCCAAGGACCAGAGCCTATTGGAGGAAGCTGACGTCAAGCTTACATCGATGACCACCGAATATGAGAAACTCCAGGCCCACAACGCTAGCATCGATTACGAGCTTCAGCGACTTATTTTCCAGATTGCACGTGAGTTTTCTGCTCTTGCTTAACTTTCATTTCTCCGGATCTGGTGCTCTTAGTTACTGTTTCTTCTGCTCTGTTGTCAGGCAAATTTCTAGAAAGCGATACGCTCGGTGCCACTGCCATAACCCGGTCCTGCGAACAGCATGGTATTCTTGCTTCCCTCGTGCGGAGCCAATCTCGTATAATACGAAGGATCTACTAGCGAGCCTCACCGCTCGTCTTGAGGTAGTGAAGAACCATGGCGCGGATATTATACCGGCGGCAACGCGAATGTTCAGCTCCTTCTGGCCCGGTGAAAATATTCCAAAAAGGGGCTCGGCTTTCATAGCCAAGTTGATGGAGTGTGATACGCAGCTGCATTTGTGGCGTGAATCTGCCGTACGGGTTGGGGCTGACATTGCCTTACAGTTTGTCCTTTCGTGGTATGAGGGAATTGATCTTGGGTTGCTCACTCGTATGCGCACCGGGTCTAAGTGGTGCAAAGATCCGAATTGGATCGTGCGCCGCAAAGCCCGTGTTAACAAGCTCATCTAGCATTCCTTCTGCCACGCTTGGAATGAATGGCCGAGCTATCTCGATGCCGTTGATGATGAAGTTGTTTCTAGAGATGAAGAAGAAGAGAGTGAGGGTAAGGCCTCCGAGCTTGGCGACGAGGTCGAAGACCCGGAGGATGGTGAGGTCAATCCTAAGGATGAAGTCGAGGCTAGCACCCCTCCCCTACACTCTGATGTACCTCCTTCCTCGGTCGATGACTCTATTGCTGCTCCTGCTCCTTAAAAACACTTATCACATTTATCAGATCCCCGTGATGCTGGGTGAAAATGTATCTAAATAATTTTTTTTGGTTGTACTACAATTCACTGTGTTGAACTACGTTCTTAATGATGGATTATCATGGGCGAAGTCCCCGAGTTTCGCTTTCTTGTTCTCCCAATTTTTGACTCGGCTCGCGTCTACCTTGATTCGGTTTCTTGACTTACGAGTCCGAGGTTCAAAAAATTGATTTAACAATACTTGAAACTTTGAGATTAGCTCAAAATGATCCGGCGTTAGATGAATGCAATAAACTAAGGGTTTGTCAAAGAGCCAACGCCGACCCGCTTAAGTTCTTTTCCTTAGTCGTTTTTCATGTGCTTTGCCATTCCAAACTTGTTCTCTTGCTTGCCATGAAGCCAATTCTTGTTGGACAGCAGCAAAGTCAAAGAGTTGAGTGTTTGGTGCTCACAAATTACTGATCCGACTAAGACATAAGCGACTTAACCCAGCCGACATAAAAAAAGCAAAAACAAGAAAAGGCAATTGTTACAGCAATCCCCGAGTCTCTGCTTGGGGTGCCAAATTTTCATTAATAAGCTCATCGCCAATATACATACCGACATATGAGTAGCTTGGATACATTCACCTCGTTGTCAGGTGTAGAAAGAATGAAGTAGTGCTACATTCCACGGTCGCTTAGATTCTTCTCCGGACCTATCCGCCTTGTTTTTTTTCTGGTGTTGTGCATCAATAAGATAGTACGAATCATTGCGCAAGGATTTGCTTACAATGAAAGGTCCATCCCATGGGGGGATAATTTATGCATGCCAGCAGTTCGCTGTATCAACCGAAGTACTAGGTCACCTTCCCGAAAGACTCAAGGGTTTACTTTCTTGTTATGATAGCGTTGGAGGTTTTACTGATATATGGCGGATCTAGACAATGCCAGTTCTCTCGCTTCTTCCAGCAGATCAACATCATTTTGCCGGGCTTCGCGCACTTCGGCTTCTGTATATTGGGTGACTCTTGGCGAATCGTGATCTATGTCGGCTGGTAATACAGCTTGTGCCCCATATACCAGAAAGAATGGTGTATAGCATGTTGATCGATTCAGAGTTGTTCTTAAACTCCACAGTACCGCTGGTAGTTCTTCTATCTAGCACCCCACTGATCTTTGCAGCAGCTCTATGAGCCGGGGTTTTATCCTAGACAATACCAGTCCGTTGGATCTTTCCACTTGCCCGTTCGATGCGGGGTGGGCAACTGAGGCGACATCTAGTCGGATCTTCTTTTCTCGGCAGAACCTCGCAAATGCTCCTTCAGCGAAATTTGTTCCATTATCATTTATAATGCTATGGGGATAGCCATATCTTAGGATTATGTCCTTGAGGAATTTTACTGTTGTTGCCCCGTTGCAGTTCCGAATTGGTTTCACCTCAATCCATTTGGTGAACTTGTCAACCATGACTAGCATATGGGTCATCCCTCCTTTTGCCGGCTTAAATGGCCCTACCATATCTTGGCACCAGACAGCAAATGGCCAGGTAATGGGGATAGTTTTCAGCTCTGACATTGGTAAATGAGTTTTCGTGGCGTATCTTTGACAGCCATTGCATTTTCTCACAAGATCCTCTGCTTGCTCCAAAGCACTTGGCCAATAAAATCCATGCCGGAAGGCTTTTGCTACTAAGGCCCTTAAGGAGGCATGATGGCCACATTCCCCTTGGTGAATATCTTGGAGTATGTCCAATCCTTCCCCCGGGTCAACACACCGCTGCAGCACTATAGTCACACTTTTTTGTATAACTCGGCATTGATAATAGTATAGGCCTTTTCTCTCCTTTGGATCTGTCGTGGGAGTATCTCATCATCCGGCAGAACTCCTTCTTTCAAGAAATCAAATATCGGCTTGGCCCAAGATGGTATAGCCTGGACGGGAAATGGCTCTTCATCAATTTCCATTGCATCCACTGACATAACCCCTGCCGGATCAGGCTAATCAGTCCCCGGGTCAGCTGAGACAGTCCCCGGGTTTGCTGAAGTGTTTCCCCACTCTATCTCCATAGGTGCAACTCCTGATCCGGAGAGTGTGGTATATAAATTGAATCTGATTTCGGTGAGGGCGTTATAGATGGTTTTCTCAGGTGCTCCAAAGCCACATTTGGCGGGATTGGCTGCCGAGCTGAGCCTAACTTGGAGAGCGTATCTGCTGCCTCGTTTTCAATCCGAGGTATGTGATGGAATTCACACCCTTCGAAAAATCCACTTATCGTCTGAACATGGAATCTGTATAAGGCCATGTTAGCATCCCAGGCATCCCAATTTCTAGACACTTGTTGCACCAACAAATCCGAGCCCCCAAAGCATTTTATCCGGCGTATCCCTACTTTTTTCACCACTTTGATACCATGTACTAATGCTTCGTACTCTACAACGTTATTTGAGGCACTGAAGTGGATTTCAAGGGCATACTTCAGTTGATCCTTCTTGGGTGAATTAAGCACTACTCCGGCGCCCAACCCATCTTTCAATTTTGATTCGTTGAAGTGCATTTTCCAGTAATTTGAGTCCGGCAGAGGTGGTTCGTATTGCATTTCGGCCCAGTCTACAAAGAAATCTGCCACAACTTATGATTTTATAGCATCTCTTCTGCCAAATT
This sequence comes from Avena eriantha, assembly GCA_910589775.1. Taxonomy (NCBI): domain Eukaryota; kingdom Viridiplantae; phylum Streptophyta; class Magnoliopsida; order Poales; family Poaceae; genus Avena; species Avena eriantha. The sequence goes on along the minus strand of OU342742.1, from coordinate 395,805,325 downwards.
GTGGTGCATAAGGAGCTAACTCAATTGCCCATTTTGCTATCCGCCCACTTCCATCTTTGTTACTCATAATCTCTGATATGGGCGCCTCACATATCACTTTGATGGGATGGTCCTCAAAATATTGTTTGAGTTTCTTGGTCGACATATATACGCCATACGCCATCTTTTGATACTGAGGGTAGTTATGTTTTCAGGCTGATAATACCTCGCTCAGATAATATACTGGCCTTTGCACCGACTTTCCTTCTTCCTCGCGCTCTACTACGATTACTGCACTTACGACTCGGTTGGTCACGGCTACGTAGAGCAACATTGGCTCCTTGGGTAGTGGTGCTGCTAGGATCGGAGCAGTGGATAACATCATCTTCAACTCCCTAAACGCAAGGTCGGCCTGCGGCGTCCAGGTGAATTTGTCTGCCTTTTTCATTAGTTGGTAGAGGGGCAAGGCCTTCTCTCCCAACCGACATACGAACCAACTTAACGATGCCAGGCAACCCGTGAACTTCTGCACATCGTTAAGGCATTTTGGCAATTCCATTCTTTCTATGGCCCGGATTTTTGTCGGGTTTGCCTCGATACCTCGACTGGATACTAAAAAACCGAGTAACTTTCCTGCAGGCACACCAAAGGTGCACTTCTCTAGGTTTAGTTTAATTCGGAACCTTCTCAAGTTCGCGAATATTTACCGGATATCATCAAAGAGCGTATTACTTTCCTTGGTATTTATCACTACATCATCCACATAAACTTGCACATTCTGACCTATTTGGTCATGTAAGCATTTTTGCATGCATCATTGGTACGTTGCTCCTGCATTACGTAGTCCAAACAGCGTAGTGTGATAGCAATAAGCCCATATGGGGTAATAAATGCAGTTTTTATTTGAGCATCCGGATTCAGGGGTATCTGGTGGAAACCAGAGTATGCATCAATGAATGACAGTAGTTCACATCCGGTAGTCAAGTCTATGACTTGATCTATTCTAGGGAGTGGGAATGGATCTTTGGGACATGCCTTGTTCAGGTTCGTGTAGTCAATGCACATCCGCCATACCACGGCCACGTTCGGATCATCTTTCTTCTTTTCCACCAGCACCGGATTAGAGAGCCAATCTGGATAGAGTACTTCCATGATAAACCCAGCTGGTAGTAGTCTTGCTATCTCATCCCCAATAACTTTCCTTCTATCTTCTGCGAAACACCTGAGAGGCTGCTTTACCGGCTTTGCCCCGGGTCTTACGTTTAAGGAGTGCTCAGCTAACTCCCTCAGTACACCTTGCAGATCTTGAGTAGACCAAGAAAAGATATCCTGATTCTCACGGAGGAAGTTGACGAGCGCGATTTCCTATTTGCTGGTTAACCCGACACCAATTGTTACGGTGCATTCTGGGAACTGGTCATCGATTGGTACTTTCTTTGTGTCTTTGGTTGCTTGGAATGACACACTTCCATGCGGGTTGGTCAGTGCCATCATATGCTATTGCGCGGACTAAGCCAATGTCGCTACCTCTAGTATCTTCCTTTTTTCTTGAGCTATCACGAGTGACTCGGCCAAGTTAGATCCGGCTGAGGCGAACTCGATCGAACGCCAGAAGTCTCCCGATACAGTTATCACTCCCCTTGGTCCGGGCAATTTCATCTTAAGGTAACTGATCTAAGTACTTGCCATGAATTTGCTCAGCGCTGGCCTGCCAAGTAACGCGTGATATGCGCTCTCCAGATTTTCCACTTCGAACTCCAAATTTTCGGTCCGGCAATTATCTCTTGTTCCGAACAACACATCTACCCGGACCTTCCCAATTGGCTCGCAGGAAATGCCTGGCACAATGCCATGAAAGGTGGTCCTCGTTGCTTGCAGCATGTTCTCTATTATCCCCAACTTGTGCATGGTATCATTGTACATTATGTTGATACTACTTCCATTGTCAATTAGTACCTTGGAAAACCTTACATTGAGGTTCGGTCCAATGAACGTTGGATTTAGGACCAGTGCGTAAGTCCCAGGGCTAGGCATAATCTTTGGGTGATCCCTATTACTCCACGTAATTTCTTGATCCGCCCAAGGCATGTATCTCACTACCGCCGGCATTACTGCGTTTACCTCCATATGCTGGCGCTGCAAGCTTTTCCGGTCATTTTCTTCCCTGGTAAATATGCAATAGCTTTAGTGATGCTCCCTATACTCGTTTCGTCCTTCATTCTCACGGTAACCATGACCTTGTTGCTGGCTATTGTCTACCTGATGTACCGCATCCATTCTTTCCTGATTTTCGTACCTCGGTGGAGGTGGTGGCAACATCAGTTGCTGTCCATTCCCCCTGTTAACAACGGTGGTTGCGGTGCCTCATTCCTAGGTGCTTCGTTCCGAGGTGCTTGAGCATTCCCCGAACTGCCATGTTCTAACTTGCTCATCCACTCACATTGCCGGGTTGTATGATTCGCCGGACTATTCGGACTTGGTGTATGGAACTTGCAAGGTTGATCCAACATAGACTCGAAGGTATACCTCGGTCTATCTTTACGTTCCTGCCATTGCTTTTTCTGCTCCGGGGTCCAAGGCTTTTTCCCTTCGTTTTTCTATTGCCAGTTCTGTCCTCCGGTTTTTTGGCGTTGGCTTTCTCTAGCATTGGGCTGATCCCGGTCTACCGTTGCCACCTTTTGTGAGTTATATCTATAATCTGGACGTTCATCCCTTCTCTTTCCTTGGAAATCATTCCTTCTTGATGACCCGGAGATATCTCGGTTGTAATACTCCTCGTTTGCCTCGCTCGACATTAGCCGGGGTTGCGTTGGATCTCCGAGAGCATACGAATCTGTGATCCTGATCATGTCCACCAAAGTGGTTGGCATATCTCGCTGTAACCTCTGCCACAACATACTTCCATATCTGCACCCCTAGGCGAACCACACAATAGCTTGTGATTCAATTACTCCTTCGCACGAGTTATGCACGTTACACCAACGGGTCAGGAAATCCCGGTCTGACTCGTTCGGTCTTTGCCGGCATAGCGCCAGGGTTTGCGGCCTGTTGGGCCTCTTGTAGGTGTTCGAGAAGTTGCTCACGAATAACTCCTAAAAATCCAACCAACAGTTAATGCTTCCTGGTGGCAAATTGTTCAGCCAGACTTTCGATGGTCCTTCTAACATCTGTGGCACATATCTCACATCCTGTCTTAAATTCCCTGTTGCGATCTTGACTACCGTCGCATAATCAATCAGCCAATCTTCTGTCCTTGTACTTCCATCATAAGTTTTGGTTCCTCTAGCCAGGTGAAAGTTCGGCACTGGTGGATCCTTCTTAATTCGGGGCCCAAAACATGTCGGACCAGGTTGACCTTGTATCTCGATTAGCTCCGACCTGTAAATCCTATCCAATTTCAACCTCGCATCATTTGGTTGCAAGTTCCTGCTTCCCAGCCTTGACCCGGTTATGTGGTGAACCGTTCTAGGGTAGCCGTCGTTGATCATAACCGAATATCCATCATCATACCTTTCTTGATTCGAACAAGCATTTTGTTGTGGTGCCACTTGTCCTGCACTTCCCTCTTGCCGAGGTGCGTTTTTCCCCATTCCCACGGGATCATGCTTTCCGGCATTGCCGTTGGCAACATTCCTCTGACCGGCATTTCCTTGGTCACGGTTACCTCATCCAGGGACACCTCAGCTTGTACTGAGCCTATCCTCATCAATCTGAATTGCTTTACCCTTTCCTGCCCTTACTGGATTGTAAGGAACCATCTGTTTGTCTCTTCCCCAGAGTTTACCACTTCTTCTCTCCTAGGATTGTGACATGGAGATGATGCGGCTCCCCTGGATCTTGTTGGGTTATTCCTAGCCGACTATACCACGTGTGACACTCCTGGTGGTGCCGGGTTTGCCTTGTTCATTTCTTCATTCTGCTGGCAAGCAACTCTCAGCAAGTGATTCACCCTCTCTTGTTGCCTTTGCCGAGCCTCTCTGGTTAAACCTCTAACTCGGACGAGGCCGCATTTACTGCCCTGAGGTTCTTTTCTGGGGTACTATACCTATCTAGCCCTCATGTTACTAGCGTGGTCGTCTGACCTGGCCTAGGCTCATATTCCTTGTCAATCTCAATAATCAGGTTCCCGCCCCGGATTTTTACTCCGTCTATGCGGTTTGCCTTAGCATATTCTCTCAAGGTGCTATTCAAAGACTGATGCAGCTCGGCTACCTTCTTTGCCCCAGCTAACACCTTCCGCCGAGTCTCCGCTAACTTAGCTTGAGCCTAAGGCAGATCTACTACAGGCGCTATTGGCATCGCTAGGCTATCTATTGCTTGTTGGAGCACATTCTCTGGCCTTTCTAGTGGAGGAAACCTTGACCTGGTCTGCTTAGGTGTTACCTCTGGCTCTGGTGCCGAGCCCTTGCTTGGTTCTACGTCAGGTGCGGTCATCAGGACTTCAACGCTACTGGTGGGGCGAGTGATACGCACACTACAAACTACGCTGAGAGGTTGTTCGTCTCCTTCGACGATGTGTCGTGGATGAACGCAGGACACGTCCACGCCGACATAGATCTTATACGCGCCAAGCTTGATGAAGACGCTGTTGCACGGAGGGGGGCGCCTGCCAAAGCTCCCTGTGTTGTCGCTGACGTAGTCCAGCGCTCCAAAACGCTGAACCAGGCTAGAGACGACGCGCTCGCCGGTGCTGAAGATGCTTCCCGTCCAGATTTTTACCCCTGCTAGCACCGCTTGCCCCACGGTGGGCGCCAACTGTCATGGTGGTGGCACAGCAGATGCCATGGATAGGCTATATGGGGCCAATGAGTGCTAGGGGAATCCAGGGAGGGAGAACGTGGTGATTCCACGCACAGAAGTTCTTGTATTCTTCTCTATCCATGGTGCTTACAAATGCTCCTCAAGCTATTGGTGAGAAGGAGACAGGGTCTCTTACCCCCCACAAACTAGCCCTAGAGATCTACCTTAGACAGAGAGAATGATCGATCCCTCTCTATGGAGGCCCCGGTGCTCCTTTTATAGGGTAGCCCGGGTTACAAAGTTAGGGCACACATGGCAGCATATTCTCCGAATATGCCCTTTGACTAAAGCTAGATGCTTCTTTATTCTCTTTAACGTCTCGTCCGGGCTTTGGACATAACCCATAGCGTAATCTTTGTATTTTGGCGTCACCAAACACGGGCTGCGTCATCCCACTTTGCCCGCGTCACCTTGGTCGCCCCTGACTGCTGCTCCTCTTCTTTACTTTGCTTCACTCATGCTACAACTAATAAAGCCACCTTTTGATGAGCGGAGGATTCCTTCTCTTGGAAGCCATAAGATAGTCCGGCTAGCATGTGGCTAATCTGGCTAGCAAGACGCCTGCAAAACAGAGATAAACATGGCCGGCATATATTTTATGCCGGTCGGACTATGGTTAGGAAGATGCTCCACGGGCCGGGTCACTTCCTGGTTCGGCCTGCCTTGAGGTGACTTGGTCAGCACTTGCTTTGACCGCGTCGTACCCTGGCTAACTCGGCCCTTATACCCCGGCGTTACCCTACCTGGGGGTATCCCCCAACATTAGTCCCTGAAGCTGGTGCGGTCTTAGCAACTTTTGGTTGTTAAGGCCACAGCAGGTTCATAAGCATAAAGTACATTCTACATAAAGGACTTAAAAAGGGAAAATTACATCGAGGTCCATACATTTAGCACAAAGGACCCTAAAATTGAGCAAACAAAACAGTCGGGTTTGGCTCATTCTCGAGAGAGCAGCTGATCGAGTCATACTCTTCATACTACTTCCTCTTTGATTGTTTTCAAAATATAGCCAAATCTGTCGCCATGCAAATTCTTGAATATGGGATCATCAACATAAAGTATGATGTAGAGATATGGCCTTGACCTTGTGGTCGTTCAGCTTGAAATCCAAGATTTTTTCATACTCATTGACAACTATGCTTAAATTCATTGAAATTTCACCACTTACTTTTAGGTTAGCATTTTGCACGGTCGATGGGAGTACATTCTACATCAAAGACCTAAAAGGGGGGAAATTGCATCGAGGTCCAAACATTTAGCACAAAGGATCCTAAATTGAGCAAACAAAATAGTCGGGTTCGGCTCCTTCCTGAGAGAGGAGCTAATCGAGCCATAATCTTCATACTACTTCATCTTCGATTGTTTTCAAATATGGTAGAATCTATCGCCATGCAAATTCTTGGATATGGAGCATGAGCATAAAGTATGATGTAGAGATATGTCCTTGACCTTGTGGTCGTTCGCCTTAAAATCCAAGAATTTTTCATACTCGTTGACAACTATGCTTAAATTCTTTGAAATTTCACCACTTACTTTTAGGTTAGCATTTTACACGGTCGGTGGGAGTACATTCTACATCAAGGACCTAAAAAAGGGGAAATTACATTGAGGTCCATACATTTAGCACAAAGGACCCTAAAATTAAGCAAAGAAAACAGTCGGGTTCGGCTCCTTGAGAGAGCAGCTGATCGGGCCATACTCTTCATACTACTCTCTCTTTGATTGTTTTCACAATATGGGAAAATCTGTCGCCATGCAAATTCTTGGATACTCGATCATCAAAATAAAGTATGATGTAGAGATATGGCCTTGACCTTGTGGTCGTTCGGCTTGAAATCAAAGAATGTTCATACTCGTTGATAACTATAAGCAGAAATTCGTTTAAATTTCACCACTTACTTTTAGGTTAGAATTTTACATGGTATGTGGGAGTACATTTTACAACAAGGACCTAGAAAGGGGGAAAATTACATTGAGGTCCATACATTTAGCACAAAGGACCCTAAAATTAAGCAAGCAAAACAGTCGGGTTCGGCTCCTTCTCGAGAGAGTGGCTGATCGAGCCACACTCTTCATACTACTTCATCTTCGATTGTTTTCAAAATATGGCCAAATTTTTCGGTATGTAAATTCTTGAATATGGGATCATCAACATAAAGTATGATTTAGATATGGCCTTGACCTTGGTCGTTCGTCTTGAAATACAAGAATGGTTCATACACGTTAACAAATAAGCTTAAATTCTTTTAAATTTCACCACTTACTTTTAGGAAGGTTGGTCGGAGTACATTTTACATTAGGTACCTCAAAAAAGCAAAAATTACATCGAGGTCCATACATTTAGCATAAAGGACCCTAAAAGGAAAAACTTCTGGTTTGGCTCCTTCTCGACAGATCAGCTGATCTGAGCCAAACTCTTTGATACTACTTCCGCTTCGATTGTTTTCAAAACATGGCTAGATCTGTTACCATGCAAATTCTATGACATGGGATCATCAACATATAAAGTATGATGTTGATATGGCCTTGGCCTTGGTCATTCGGCTTGAAATCCAAGAATATTCATACTTGCTGACAAGTAAGCTTAAAATAATCGCCTAAATTTTACCACTTACACTTTTAGACCTAAAAGGGGGAAATTACACCAAGGTCCATACATTTAGCACAAAGGACCCGGAAATTAAGCAAGGGGAATAGTCGAGTTCATCTCCTTCTCGAGAGAGTAGCTGATCGAGCCATACTCTTCATACTACTTCATCTTTGATTGTTTTCAAAATATGGCCAAATTTGTCGGCATGCAAATTCTTGGATATGGGATCATCGGCATAAAGTATGTTGTAGATATGGCCTTGACCTTGGTCGTTCTTCTTGAAATACAAGAATGGTTCATACTCCTTGACAACTAAGCTTAAATTTGTTTAAATTTCACCATGTACTTTTAGGTTAGAACTTTACATGGTCGATTGGAGTTCATTGTACATCAGAGACCTCAAAAAAGCAAAAATTATATCGAGGTCCATACATTTACCATAAAGGACCCTAAAAGGAAAAATATCTGGATCGACTCCTTCTCGAGAGATCAGACGATCTGAGCTAAACTCTTAGTACTACTTTCTCTTTGATTGTTTTCAAAACATGGCCAAATATGTTGCCATACACATTCTCTGACATGGGATCATCAGCATAAAGTATGATGTTCATATGGTCTTGAGGACCTTGGTCGTTCGACTTGACATCCAAGAATGTTCATACTCATTGACAAATAAGCTTAAAATCGCCTAAATTTCACCACTTACAATTTTAGACCTAAAAAGGGGGAAATTACATCAAGGTCCATACATTTAGCACAAAGGATCTTAAAATTAAGAAAGAAAAACAGTCGGGTTCGGCTCCTTCTCTAGAGAGTAGCCGATCGAGCCATACTCTTCATACTACTTCACCTTCGATTGTTTTTAAAATATGGCCAAATTTGTCGCCATGCAAATTCTTGGATATGGGATCATCACCATAAAGAATGATGTAGATATGCCATTGACCTTGTTGGTTCGTCTTGAAATACAGGAATGGTTCATACTCGTTGACAACTAAGCTTAAATTCGTTAAATTTCACCACTTACTTTTACGTTAGCATTTCACACGGTCGGTGGGAGCATATTTTAGATCAAATACCTAAAAAGGGAAATTTACACGGAGGTCCATACATTTAGCCCAAAGGACCCTAAATGGAAAACTTTCTGGTTCGACTCCTTCTCGAGAGATCAGTTGATCTGAGCCAAACTCTTCATACTACTTCCTTTTCGATTGTTTTCAAAATATGGCCAAATCTGTTGCCATGCCAATTCTCTCATGTGGGGCCATCAGCATAAAGTACGATGTTGATATGGCCTTGACCTTGGTCATTTAGCTTGAAATCCAAGAATGTTCATAATCGTTGACAAGTAAGCTTAAATTCGTTTAAATTTCACCACTTACACTTTTTGGTTAGAATTTTACACGGATGGTGGGACTACATTTTACATCAAGAACCTAAAAAATGGGAAAATTGCATCGAGGTCCATACATTTAGCACAAAGGACCCTAAAACTAACCAAGGAAAATAGTCGGATACGGATCCTCGAGAGAGAGAGAAGCTGATCGAGCCATACTCTTCATACTACTTCCTCTTTCCCAAATTAGGACGCATATTAGGTTTGGTCAAAGTTAATCTTTATAAAGTTCGACTAACTATATGTAAAAACATACTGAATTTTCTAAAGACAAATGCATATAATATGAAAATATAGTTCATGATGATTCTAATAACATTGAGTTGATGTCATACACTTAGTCAAAGTTTATTAAATTTTACTCTGACCAAAAGTAATACGCGTCCTAATTTGGGAAGGAGGGAGTACTACTTGCTTCATGAAAAAAGGAGTGCTCCTCACTTTCGAACCAGCTTGCTGCGGGTATGCTTGGTGCTTCCTCTTCCTAGGGTATGGACGTGGAGTAGTGCGCAGTAAGAAGGCTGGCCAGATCATAATAGTGAGCATCCAATGCGATGGGATGTTTTTTTTTGGCTAGCTAGATCAACCAATCCCTTGTCTAGAACTTAAGTTGTACTCGTACTTGTACTAGTAGTACTGTGAATAGCGATCTTTTGAATATCCTTCCCCCTGAATGTTTGTGAAGAAAGTGAAAATTTTGAAACCGGTAAAGTTTGAATTCCTACTCAATTGTACTCCCTCCGTTTCAAAAAATAAGTTGCTTTAGCTTTATGAAAGGAGTGTATTTCGGCCACTTTTAGTGTGTAGGTTCACTCCAAATCTAAATGCACCTACACACTAAAAGTAGTCTAGATACACTCCCTTCACAAAACTAAAACATCTTATATTTTGAAACGGAGGGAGTAGTTGTAACATCCCAATTTCAGCAACCCTGATTAGTTGTCCAGAATGCAAAAATGAGGGGGAACAAAAAAAATTTCCTGTTGAATGATGAAGTGTTTGCTTGTTGTTTGGATATGCTTCGGCATATGAATGTGTATTAGATGATACACTGCTTCCCTCAACACCAGTTGACAAAAGCTACTTCCCAAAATTGTCTTGGCTCAATCTTCATATTCTCAAATTTTCTGGCAATTCAAAACATGTGCCAAGATGCTTATGTCACCAAAACTATTTTTGTAACTTCTATTGACAAAACTATGGAGAGTTATATAATATAATCTCCTTATGTTTTCAAGACAGAATCTTCAACTATTCTTATCTCTAGGTTTCCCAAAAACTCTTTTTAAAGATTTGAACTCTACTCTTGGTAGAGATACCAAGGACCTTACCTTGTTCAAACTCCAATCTATTTCAAAATACTCAACCTTACCTCAAGCTAGGCTTGATGGTAACCCAGTAGTGGATTTACTAAGTGTATAAGATGAGTTTCCTTGATCTGCTGTCTGATGAATTTCCTTGATCTGCTTGATTGCTTAGAAGTAGTATGAGCCACTCTAGGAGCTCATCACTAGGATCAAGAAGTTTCCAAATCATCACACTCTAAGGAAGTATGCAAACCTGGATATGATCTCTAGCCACCAGGTGATCCTTTAAAACCCTTAAACAGATCACTTCTGAAGATATCCTTTCTAGAAGCTTCCAAGTCATTGAAGACCAATATCAAGCATAGATACCTTCTACTCAATCTACTCTTCATCATCACCCACTTGATGATGATATGGTACCTTGAAACCCATCCAAATCACCACCACCCACATTCTAGTCAAAAACCCTAAATCTGCCAAATTTGGCTAAGTCTGGGAAACTATTCCCAATATCACCTTTTTGAATGCCTCCTTTTCCCAACCCTTGTGCATTATTGGAAATGCACTCAAACCATATTGTTAACCATCCTACGGTATACCAAGGACCACTTTTTCCCTTGGTTAGATCACCCTTCAACCCACTAGTTCTTGATGGTTTTGCAGGCAAGAAAATAACGTTTCCTGCAAATCTAGTCATCATGCCAACTTTGCTAGAAGCTCCCACCACCATCCAAACCTCTATGGACCAAATCTTTGCATGGTTGTGTTCTACTCATATAGGTCTATCATTACCTACTTCACTTGTTCCAAATGGATCCTTGAGCTGTTTACACCCACAAGGTTTTGAAGGCTAGTTGATAATCTGCCTTGGCAAGCTTATTTTATTCAACGTTTGAAAGCTTTCCATGGTGAGCTCAAGCAGGATCAAGCTCAAACCCCTACACCATTGCAATCTACATCACTTGGTCTATCCAACCATCTATCCCATGCCCCAAGGGGAGCTCTGAGCTCCAAGATCCAACATGGTTTTGATGGTATGAAATTAACATCACCCTAGATCCTTAATCTAGGGTATTCGACCAAAATCAACTTGGATTCTCCAATCCCAAGGTTGCAAATTCTTACTACACCTTGTCTACATCATCTACCTTGATCATCAAGATTTATCAAATATTACCCCTAATTATTTTGGCTCCAAATCTATTTAATCTCTTTAATAGGCAAAATCTCCAAAACTCCTCTCACAAAGGAAAGTTTGGTTTTTGCCAAAACACTCTCCCAACTTTTGGTTCAATTGAGGTCCACACATAATACCCTACCTTCCCACTTCAAAAATAAATATTTTTGAAGAGCTTTATTATTTCTTTTTCCCATTTTCTTAAATGGCTGAAATGGAATAATAAATGTTTTAAATACTTTTAAGCCCCAATAAATCTTGGGAAAACTCAGCTAAGTGTGTATTCACATTTGGGATCACCTCCCATCCAACACTAAAGTCCAATGTAGAAATATCAAATGAGCTCCAATATTTCACTTCTGCAGTTTTTGAGTAAATGGATTTAAATAGACTTATAATCTTTTAAAAAATCACAAATAATTCCTGGAGGTGTGTCTTGACCTCATCTATCCGCAAGTACACTTGTCTCATCTCATCCATGCCAACTTAATTGACTCTCTTCATGAGCATCCCCATGATCAAAGTGGACATTAATCAAATTCTTGAGCAAAATCAAATCAAAACTCCATCCAATCTTCTCCAACAATCCTCCACAGCACCACCCCTCTCCCTCTAGTCGAAAACAATGTCCATGCGATGTAGCAACACTGTAGCAACTTACACCTCTTGTCTCTAGTGCTTGTCCATGATGGAGACACAAGCCAACCCCTCCTTTTTCCTTGCCCTCAAAGCTTTGCAACAGCTGTCCCTGCTCCTCTCTGACCTACACACGACCAGAACCACCCCTCCACTGCCCCCAGAAAACCCTCCCCTGGTTTCACCTTTTCCTCCTCTCCCCTCATGGACTATGTCCATGGTGCACCCTCCCCTCTCGGTATTTAAGGCCAGAGGCCACCCTGTGCCTCCCCTGCCCGTCATTTGCCCCCTCCCACTCCCTATCACCACCCTAGGGTCCCTCTCCTCCCCCCTTGCTATGCTCTGCTCGAGAGAAGGAAAGAAAGAAGCATCGGCATCCCCTTTGATTCGAGCATGTCTCCTCCACCCCTCTGTCTCTTCCTTTGCAGGCTGCCTAGCCAAGCTCCTCTCCTCCCCTGCACCTGACCCTGTCCTCTATCTGTTGCAGGAACGCCGGCGGACGCCACCCGAGCTCTTGGCCGAGTCGAGCACTTTCTGCGAACCCCCGGACTCTCGAGCCCCGTCCCCTCTGCATGCATTGCACATGGACGCTCCAGGACCTCCGCATCCGATCCACCATCTCCCTGCCTCCGTGCATGCACCCCTAGATCCCTCACCGGCAAGCTCCGGCAAGCACCGAAGCAGATCCCGCAATGGCAGAGGCAGGCGACGCCTCCCTGAAGCAAAACGCACCATGCCGCCCATCCCCGAGGTCCCCGTCGTCGACCGCGTCGCCCCATGGCCTCCCCGTCGCCCCTCCGCCCCTCCGGTAAGCTCCCAGTACCACCCCGACGCCGTCTAGGGTTTCTGCCCGGCGGCACTATGTTCTGCGAGGACGACGGCCAGGCGCCGTCGATCTCCCTTTGATCCAACGGCTAGCATCCGCAGATACCGCTTCGGCGCCCCGCCGTTACTAACAGGCGGGCCCCGCCTACATGACGTTTGAATCTCTGTCCCACGCAGAGAGGCACCCGAGTGGGCCGGTTTCGCTCCCCCAGGCCCATCTCCGCTCGATTTCAGCCTAGTCGCCCCAACCCTCTTGTCTAGTTAATTCAATTACTCCCAGATCTAAATTTAGGCTGTTTGGTTTAATTCAAACTAAAAATGGAAAACCAGCTGTTTTGTCCAGATCAAAATTTTACCAAGTACCCAAGTGTTCTGTACAACATGCAGAACCAGCCCCTGGCCAAAAATAATCTTTATTATTTTCTGGCATTTAATCTTCTAAGGAGTATAGTCTACACTAAATAAATTCCTCTGGGAGTGGTACATATCCTTTTGGAATGAAATCAAGTGCCACTAGTAGCTTTTCGATGTACCCATCTCTGGACCTTGGCCTCGTGCCAAGGTGAATAGTAGTTTGCCCTTAGTAAAAATAACAAAATCCCTTATGTTCTGACTTTAGAAAATTCCCTAGACCAAATAATGAGTCCAATTGACCCAAGTCCAATTATCCTGGATGTAGTACACTAAGGCCAATCCAAATCCAGGAGCTCATGATTTACTGAGCCTTGGATATTTCCCTATGAATTAAATTATTCTATGCATGGTTTAATCACCTCTAAATTCACTACAGTAGCTATGCAGCTCCAAAAAGGTTGATTCCAATTTCTACAGAAAGGTATTCCAAATACCTACACTGTGTCCTTGGAATCAAATCAAAAGCTACTGTATATTTAATCTGGTGAAAAAGACAAGTTGGGTACAAAACTGCCTTTGGGAATTTCCTGAGGGCATTCTGGTAATTGTCTTGACCTAATTCCAACTCTCAGTGAACAAGTACATCCAACCCTACTAGAATATTTCTGGTGAATTATTTCCTAAAACTAGAGCCTTTACCACTAGAATATTCATAGGAAATTAAAGAAAAGTGATAAAATAGTGAAACCACTTTTGTTGGTTTCATATTATCAATACCTATCTGTTGGTATCATGTTTTTACAATGGTACCATACAGAATATGGTCTTGCTCCAAAATCCATCTCTTAGGTAGTTTCTAGACTATAAATCCTAAGGAATTTTCATCCCCTTCTCCAAGGCCATCTCAATCTTTTATTTCCAATCCTCTCAAACCATCTGAATATTAATATGGTATTATTCAAGTGCTTGTTGTATGTATTGTTGCCTGTATGCCTTGTGTTAATTGTGGCTTGGTTTGTTTGCATGTGTTGTCTAGACGACGATAGTTGCGATGAAATTAGAGAGCGGAAGAAGTGGTACTTATTATTGATATTGGTATTCTAGGATTATCTAAAGAAGAAGTCCAGGGACATTTATGCCATATTGCTGATCATCAGGCAAGCCACCTTCTTGCTCATAAGCCTTGTCCTACTATTTTACTTATGCATGTTTTATCTTTTATTTATTAAAAACTGCATTGTTTTACTATATGTTGATATATACATATATATATATGGTAGTGGTTTGGCTCCTCCAAACCATTACACTTTGGTACTACTAAGTACAACCCCCTTGGTGACACCTACTTGTTCCTAGTAGAATAGATGGTGCATATCCACCATGCCCCTTTGGAGACCCTGTTTTGGCCGAAGCAAAAACTAGCGGATGGGAAGACCCCGGAAAAAGGAAACTTCTGTAGAGCGGTGCTGGTTTTGTTTTCAAAAAGGATTTCTGAAAAGAAATGGCGTTGAAAATTTTTTGACCCTGGGATGGTCAGAAAGTGTCCCTACTATGACCATGGGATGGTCAGAAAGGGATGGAAGGAGTTTGGTCATGGGACGACCGGAAAAAGGAAACAAATGGGTGACCCAGTCCTACTGTTTTCAAAACTTTTCAAAAAGGTTTTCAAAATGTTTTACAAAAGTTTTCAACAAAGATATGTAGATGCTATATCTACAAGAGAAATTATCTGAGAAAAGAACCTCTCTTGGAGCCCACCTAATACCACAGCCATATTGCATAGCCTCTTGTTATTATTAATATCTTAAGGTGGTTTGCGAGTACATTCAAAGTACTCATCGGCGTTGTCCCGGGCTATTGACTTGGCCAGATCTCAAGAAAAAGGCGAGGATGGCGACTATGCGAGCTAGGACGTCCTCCCAGTCAGCTGCCTGAAGGTTAAGGCATGGCTCGGGCTCTGCGCTTGTTGAAGTCCGCTGCTGATTATTGATGTAGCCATAACGGCATTTATGTAAGTCTTGTAATTCGGTACATTCCCGGATGTTGTAATGATACTTATCGGTTATGTGCCACGACTAACTGATCATGGGATCGTGGTTATATGCATAACAGGGATTCTCGGAGGATCAATCCGGGGGCCCCACAGTAGTAGTAATACTTTTTGCCGCCAAGGACCAAAATGATTCCCACCAACACATCCGATGAACACGCCAGACACAAACACGGAGCCGCCGACACAAGGCAGGTCGTCGGTCAACACGCGTGCATAGCGCCACGTTTTGGACGAGGGAGAGATCAGCCGGCTAGGGTGTGGGGTGGTGATGAGGGAGTGAAGGAGAGAGAAAACACAATTTGTTTTGCGTCCATATATATTGTGGTCCTGAAATTTACTCTATTCATTGTACCATGTACCTCGTGTCAGGAACCCATCCCAGCTTTGCTCTGACATCGCACTGCCTTCAAATCCTCCTCTTCGCAACTCTCTCGCTTCCTCCACTGTGCTCATATAGTCTCTTATCCCTCTTTATTTTTTTAACAAAAAAAGGAAATAAATTCTTCTTACTTGCTTTTCAGAAAATAAATTCATGTCACTTGGAAAATTGGAACTTATTATTTTTTTATTTTTAATATCTTCGATTGTTTTCAAAAGGTTGCATAATTTGTCGGCATGCAAATTTTTGGATATGGGATCATAAGCATAAAGTACATTCTACATAAAGGACTTAAAAAGGGAAAATTACATCGAGGTCCATACATTTAGCACAAAGGAACCTAAAATTGAGCAAACAAAATAGTCAGGTTCGGCTCCTTCTCGAGAGAGCAGCTGATCGAGCCATACTCTTCATACTACTTCCTCTTCGATTGTTTTCAAAATATGGCCAAATCTATCGCCATGCAAATTCTTGAATATGGGATCATCAACATAAAGTATGATGTAGAGATATGGCCTTGACCTTGTGGTCGTTCGGCTTGAAATCCAAGATTTTTTCATACTCGTTGACAACTATGCTTAAATTCATTGAAATTTCACCACTTAATTTTAGGTTAGCATTTTGCATGGTCGATGGGAGTAGATTCTCCATCAAAGACCTAAAAGGGAGAAAATTGCATTGAGGTCCATACATTTAGCACAAAGGATCATAAATTGAGCAAAGAAAACAGTCAGGTTCAGCTCCTTCTTGAGAGAGCAGCTAATCGAGCCATACTCTTCATACTACTTCCTCTTCGATTGTTTTCAAATATGGCCGAATCTATCACCATGCAAATTCTTGGATATTGATCATGAGCATAAAGTATGATGTAGAGATATGTCCTTGACCTTGTGGTCGTTTGCCTTGAAATCCAAGAATTTTTCATACTCGTTCACAACTAATCGAGCCAAACTCTTAATACTACTTCCTCTTCGATGTTTTTCAAAATATGTCCATACTTGTTGACAAGTAAGCTTAAATTTGTTTAAATTTCACCACTTATACTTTTTGGTTAGAATTTTACACAGATGGTGGGAGTACATTTTACACCAAGGACCTAAAAAGGAAAATTACATCGAGGTCCATACATTTAGACTAGAGGACCCTAAAACTGAGCAAAGAAAATAGTTGGGTACAGCTCCTTCTCGAGAGAGCAGCTGATCGAACTATACTCTTCATACTACTTCCTCTTTGATTGTTTTCAAAATATGGCCAAATCTATCGCCATGCAAATTCTTGGATATGGGTTCACCAGCATAAAGTATGATGTAGAGATATGGCCTTGATCTTGTGGTCGTTTGGCTTGAAATCCAAGAAAGTTCATACTCATTGACAGCTAAGATTAAATTCAGTTAAATTTCACCACTTACTTTTAGATTAACATTTTAACGATCGGTGGGAGCATATTTTACATCAAATACCTAAAAAGGGAAATTTACATGGAGGTCCAGACATTTAGCCCAAAGGACCCTAAAAGGAAAACTTTCTGGTTCGGCTCCTTCTCGAGAGATCAGCTGATCTAAGCCAAGCTCTTCATACTCCATCCTCTTCGATTGTTTTCAAAATATGGTCAAATCTGTTGCCATCCAAATTCTCTCATATGGGGCCATCAGCATAAAGTATGATGTTGATATGGCCTTGACCTTGGTCGTTCGGCTTGAAATCCAAGAATGTTCATAATCATTGACAAGTAAGCTTAAATTCATTTAAATTTCACCACTTACACTTTTTGGTTAGAATTTTACACGGATGGTGGGACTACATTTTACATCAAGGATCTAAAAAAAGTGAAAATTACATCGAGGTCCATACATTTAGTACAAAGGACCCTAAAACCAAGCATTGACAACAGTCGGGTATAGCTCCTCGAGAGAGAGCTGCTGATCGAGCCATACTCTTCATGCTACTTCCTATTTCCCAAATTAGGACACATATTAGGTTTGGTCAAAGTCAATCTATATAAAGTTCGACCAACTATATGTAAAAACATACAAACTTTTCTAATGAAAATTGCATATAATATCAAAATATAGTTCATGATGATTCTAATAACATTGAGTTGATGTCGTACACTTAGTCAAAGTTTTTTAAATTTGAATCTGACCAGAATTAACATGCGTCCTAATTTGGGAAGGAGGGAGTACTACTTGCTTCACTGGAAAGTAAGGAGCGCTCCTCACTTTCGAACCAGCTTGTTGCGGGTTTGGTTGGTACTTCCTCTTCCTAGGGTATGGAGGTGGAGTAGTGCAGAGTAGAAAGGCTGGCCAAATCATAATGGTGAGCATCCAATGCGATGGGACTTATTTTTGGCTAGCCAGATCAACCAATCCCTTGTCCAGCACTTAATTAGTACTCGTACTTGTACTAGTAGTATTGCGAATGGCGATGTTTTGAATATCCTTCCTGCCGAATGTTTGTGAAGGAAGTGAAAATTTCGAAACCCGGGAAAGTTTGAATTGCAACTCTATTGTAGTAGTAATACGTTTTACCGCCAAGGACCAAAATGATTCCCGCCAACACAGTTGACGAACATGACAAACAAAGACATGGAGCCACCGACACAAGCCAGGTTGTCAATCGACGCGCGTGCGCAGCGCCACGTTGTCGACAAGGGAGGGATCAGTCGGCCGGGGTATGGGGTGGTTATGAGGGAGTGAAGGAGAGAGAAAACACAATTTGTTTTGCATGCATATATATTGTGGTCCTGAAATTTACCCTACTCACTCTACCCTGTACCTCGTGACAGGAACCCATCCCAGCTTTGCTATGACATCGCATTGCCTTCAAATCCTCCTCTTCGCAGCTCTCTCACTGCTTCCTCTGTGCTCATATAGTCTCTTATCGCTCTTTATTTATTAACAGAAAAAGGAAATAAATTCTTCTTACTTGCTTTTTAGAAAATAAATTCCTATCACTTCAAAAATTGAAATTCATTATTTTTTGTTTTCCATATCTTTGATTGTTTTCAAAAGATGGCAAAATTTGTTGGCATGCAAATTCTTGGATATGGGATCATAAGCGTAAAGTACCTTCTACATAGAGGACCTAAAAAGGGGAAATTACATCAAGTTCCATATTAGCACAAAGGACCCTAAAATTGAGCAAAGAAAATAGTCAGGTTCGGCTCCTTCTCGAGAGAGCAGCTGATCGAGCCATACTCTTCATACTATTTCCTCTTCGATTGTTTTCAAAATATGGCCAAATCTATCACCATGAAAATTCTTGAATATGGGATCATCAACATAAAGTATGATGAAGAGATATGGCCTTGACCTTGTGGTCGTTTGGCAGGAAACCCAAGATTTTTTCATACTCGTTGACAACTATGCTTAAATTCATTGAAATTTTACCACTTACTTTTAGGTTAGCATTTTATACGGTCTATGGGAGTACATTCTACATCAAGGATCTAAAAAGGGGAAAATTACATCAAGGTCCATACATTTAGCACAAAGGATCCTAAATTGAGCAAAGAAAACAGTCGGGTTTAGCTCCTTCTTGAGAGAGAAGCTAATCGAGCCATACTCTTCATACTACTTCCTCTTTTATTGTTATCAAATATGGCCGAATCTGTCACCATGCAAATTCTTGGATATGGGATCATGAGCATAAAGTATGATGTAGAGATATGGCCTTGACCTTGTGGTAGTTCGCCTTGAAATCCAAGAATTTTTCATACTCGTTAACAACTATGCTTAAATTCATTGACATTTCACCACTTACTTTTATGTTAGCATTGCACACGGTCGGTGGGAGTACATTCTACATCAAGGACCAAAAAAGTAAAAATTAGATCAGGGTCCATACATTTAGCACAAAGGACCCAAAAATTGAGCAAAAAAACAATCGGGTTGGGCTCCTTGAGAGAGCAGTTGATCGAGCCATACTCTTCATACTACTTTCTCTTCGATTGTTTTCACAGTATGGCCAAATCTGTCACCATGCAAATTCTTGGATACTCGATCATCAGAATAAAGTGTGATGTAGAGATATGGCCTTAACCTTGTGGTCATTCGGCTTGAAATCCAAGAATCTTGCATGCTCGTTGAGAAATATGCTTAAATTCATTTAAATTTCATCACTTACTTTTAGGTTAGAATTTTACATGGTCGGTGGGAGTACATTCTACATAAAGGACCTAAAAAGGGAACATTACATCGAGGTCCATACATATAGCACAAAGGACCCAAAAATTGAGCAAAGAAAACAGGTAGGTTCAGCTCCTTCTCGAGAGAGCAGCTGATCGAGTCATACTCTTCATACTACTTCCTCTTCGATTGTTTTAAAAATATGGTTGAATCTGTCGCCATGCAAATTCTTGGATATGTTGATCATCGGCATAAAGTATGATGTAGATATCTGGCCTTGACCTTGTGGTCATTCGGTTTGAAATCCAAGAATTTTTCATACTCGTTGATAAGTAAGCTTAAATTCGTTTAAATTTCACCACTTACTTTTAGGTTAGAATTTTACACAATCGGTCGTAGTACAGTTTACATCAAGGACCTCGAAAGGAAAATTTACATCGAGGTCCATACATTTTACACAAAGGACCCTAAAATTATGAAAGGAAAACATTCTAGTTTGGCTCCTTCTCGAGAGAGTAGATGATCGAGCAATACTCTTCATACTATTTCATCTTCGATTGATTTCAATATGTGGCAAAATTTGTCGGCATGCAAATTCTTGGATATGGGATCATTACCTTGGTCATTCATCTTGAAATCATAGAATGGTTCATACGTAGTGACAACTAAGCTTACATTCATTTAAATTTCACCACTTACTTTTAGGTGATTTTTACATGGTTGGTCAGAGTACATTTTACATCAGGGACCTGAAAAGGCAAAAATAACATCGGGGTTCATACATTTATCATAAAGCTCCCTAAAACAAAACAAATCTGGTTTCGCTCCTTCTCGAGAGATCAGCTGATCTGAGAGCCAAACTCTACATACTACTTCCTCTTCGATTATTTTCAAAACATGGCCAAATTTGTCGCCATGCAAATTCTCTCATATGGGATCATCAACATAAAGTATGATGTTGATAAGGCCTTGACCTTGGTCGTTTGGCTTGAAATCCAATAATGGTCATACTCATTGACAAGTAAAGTAAAATCGTCAAAATTTCACAACTTACACTTTTAGGTTAGAATTTTACACGGTCGTTCAGAGTACAGTTTACATCAAGGACCTCAAAAGGGGGAAAATTACATCGATTTCTATACATTTAGCACAAAGGAGCCTAAAATTAAGCAAGGAAAACATTTGGGTTCGGCTCCTTCTCAAGAGTGTAGCAGATCGAGCCAAATTTGTCGGCATGCAAAGTCTTGGATATAGGATCATGACGTTGGTCGTTCATCTTGAAATCCTTGAATGGTTCATACTCGTTGACAACTAAGCTTAAATTCATTTAAATTTCACAACTTACTTTTAGGTTAGATTTTTACACGGTTGGTTGGAGTACATTTTACATCAGGGACCTGAAAAAATAAAAAATGACATCGAGGTCCATACATTTATCATAAATCTCCCTAAAAGGAAAATTTTCTGGTTCGGCTCCTTGTCAAGAGATCAGCTGATATGAGATCCAAACTCTACATAGTACTTCCTCTTCGATTGTTTTCAAAACATGGCCAAATTTTTCATCGTGCAAATTCTCTCATATGGGATCAATAACATAAGTATGATGTTGATATGGCCTTGACCTTGGCCGTTCGGCTTGAAATCCAATAATGGTCATACTCGTTGACAAGTAAACTAAAATCTTCGAAATTTCACCACTTACACTTTTAGGTTAGAATTGTACACGCGTGTGGAAGTGCATTTTACATCAAGGACCTAAAAAAGGAAAAATTACATCGAGGTCCATACATTTATCACAAAGGACCCTAAACTTAAGCAAGGAAAACAGTCAGGTTTGGCTCCTTCTCAAGAGAGTAGCTGATCGAGCCATACTCTTCATACTACTTCATCTTTGATTGTTTTCAAAATATGGCCAAATTTTTTGGCATGCAAATTCTTGGATATGGGATCATGACCTTGGTTGTTCATCTTGAAATCCCAGAATGGTTCATACTCATTGACAACTAATCTTAAATTTGTTTAAATTTCACCACTTACTTTTATGTTATATTTTTACATGGTTGGTCGGAGTACATTTTACATCAGGGACCTAAAAAAAATTACATCAAGGTCCATATATTTATCATAAAGCTCCCTAAAAGGAAAATTTTCTAGTTCGGCTCCTTCTCGAGAGATCAGCTGATCTGAGCCAAACTCAACATAATACTTCCTCTGTGATTGTTTTCTAAATATGGCCAAATTTATCGCCATGCAAATTCTCTCATATGGGATCATCAGCATAACGTATGATGTTGATATGGCCTTAACCTTGGTCGTTCGGACTGAAATCCAATAATGGTCATACTCATTGACAAGTAATGTAAAAATCATAAAAATTTCACCACTTACACTTTTAGGTTAGAATTTGACATGGGCGTGGAACTACATTTTACATCAAGGACCTAAAAAGGAAAACTACATCGAGCACCATACATTTAGCACAAAGGACCCTAAAATTACGCAAGGAAAACAGTCAAGTTCGCCTCCTTCTCGAGAGAGTAGCTTATCGAGCCATACTCTTTATACTAATTCATGTTTGATTGTTTTCAAAATATGGCCAAATTTGTCGGCATGCAAATTCTTAGATATGGGATCAAGACCTTGGTCGTTCATCTTGAAATCCTAGAATGGTCCATACTTGTTGACAACTAAACTTAAATACATTTAAATTTCAGCACTTACTTTTAGGTTAGATTTTTACACGGTTGGTCGGAGTACATTTTACATCAGGGACCTGAAAAATAGCCATAATTACATCGAGGTCCATACATTTATCAAAAAGCTCCCTAATAGGAAAAAAATTTGGTTCGGCTTCTTCTCGAGATATCAGCTGATCTGAGCCAAACTCTACACACTACTTCCTCTTCAATTGTTTTCAAAATATGGCCCAATTTGTCGCCATGCAAATTCTCTCATGTGGGATCATCAACATAAAGTATGATGTTGATATGTCCTTGACCTTGGGTTCGGCTTGAAATCCAATAATGGTGGTACCCGTTGACAATTAAGCTTAAAATCATCGAAATTTCACAACTTAAACTTTTAGGTTAGAATTTACATGGGCGTGGAAGTACATTTTACGTCAAGGACCTAAAAAGGGGGAAATTACATCGCGGTTAATACATTTAGCACAAAGGACCCTGAAATTAAGCAAGGAAAACATTCGGGTTCGGCTCCTTATCTAGAGAGTAGATGATCAAGCCATACTCTTCATACTACGTCATCTTCTATTGTTTTCAAAATATGGCCAAATTTGTCGACATGCAAATTATTGGATATGGGATCATGACCTTGGTTGTTCATCTTGAAATCCCAGAATAGTTAATACTCGTTGACAACTAAGCTTAAATTTGTTTAAATTTCACCACTTACTTTTTGGTTATATTTTTACATGGTTGGCCGGAGTACATTTTACATTAGGGACCTGAAACAAGCAAAAATTACATCGAGGTCCATACATTTATCATAAAGCTCCCTAAAAGGAAAAAAAATTGGTTCAGCTCCTTCTCGAGAGATCAGCTGATCTAAACCAAACTGTACATAATACTTGCTCTTCGATTGTTTTCAAAATATGGCCAAATTTGTCACCATGCAAATTCTCTCGTATGGGATCATCAACATAATGTATGATGTTGATATGGCCTTAACCTTGGTCGTTCGTCTTGAAATCCAATAATGGTCATACTCGTTGACAAGTAAGGTAAAAATCATCAAAAAATCACCACTTACACTTTTAGGTTAGAATTTTACACGGGCGTGGAATTAAATTTTACATCAAGGACCTAAAAAGGAAAATTACGTTGAGGTCCATACATTTATCACAAAGGACCCTAAAATTAAGCAAGGAAAACAGTCGGGTTCGGCACCTTCTCGAGAGAGTAGCAGATTGAGCCATACTCTTCATACTACTCATGTTCGATTGTTTTCAAAATATGGCCAAATTTGTCGGCATGCAAATTCATGGATATGGGATCATGACCTTGGTCGTTCATCTTGAAATCCAAGAATGGTCCATACTCATTGACAACTAAGCTTAATTTCATTTAAATTTCACCACTTACTTTTAGGTTAGGTTTTTACACGGTTGGTCGGAGTACATTTTACATCAGGGACCTGAAAAAAGCCATAATTACATCGAGGTCCATACATTTATCATAAAGCTCCCTAAAAGGAAAATTTTCTAGTTAGGCCCCTTCTCGAGATATCAGCTGATCTGAGGCAAACTCTACGCACTACTTCCTCTTCAATTGTTTTCAAAATATGGCCCAATTTGTCGCCATGCAAATTCTCTCATATGGGATCATCAACATAATGTATGATGTTGATATGGCCTTGACCTTGGTCATTCAGCTTGAAATCCAATAATGCTCATACTCATTGATAATTAAGCTTAAAATCGTCGAAATTTCACAACTGACACTTTTAAATTATAATTTACATGGGTGTGGAAGTACATTTTATGTCAAGGACCTAAAAAAGGGAAAATTACATCGAGGTCAATACATTTAGCACAAAGGACCCTGAAATTAAGCAGGGAAAACAGTCGAGTTTGGCTCCTTCTCTAGAGAGCAGCAGATTGAGCCATACTCTTCGCACTACTTCATCTTCAATTGTTTTCAAAATATGGCCAAATTTGTCGGCATGCAAATTCTTGGATATGGGATCATATGCATAAAGTATGATGTAGATATGGCCTTGACCTTGTCCGTTTTTCTTGAAAATCCAAGAATATGGTTCATACTCGTTGACAACTATGCTTAAATTCGTTTAAATTTCCGCACTTACTTTTAGGTTAGAATTTTACATGGTCGGTGGGAGTACATTTTACATCAAGGATCTATAAAGGAAAAATTACATGGAGGTCCATACATTTAGCACAAAGGACCCTATAAAGGAAAACTTTTTGTTTCGGCTCCTTCTCGAGAGAGCACCTGATCCGAGCCAAACTCTTCGTACTACTTCCTCTTTGATTGTTTTGAAAATATGGCCAAATCTGTTGCCATGCAGATTCTCTGATTTGGGATCATCAGTATAAAGTATGATGTTTATATGGCCTTGACCTTGGTCGTTCGACTGAAATCCAAGAATGTTCATATTCGTTGACAAGTAAACTTAAAAATTGTATAAAACTTTTAGGTTAGAATTTTACACGGGAGTGGAAGTACATTTTACATCAAAGACCCAAAAAAGGGAAAATTACATCGATGTACATACATTTAGCACCCCCCCCCCTAAAAATAAGAAAGGAAAACAATCATGTATGGCTCCTTCTCGAGAGAGCAGCTGATCGAGCCATACTCTTCATACTACTTCCTCTTCGAGTGTTTTCAAAATATTTCCAAATCTATCGGCATGCTAATTCCTGGACATGGGATCGTCACCATAAAGTATGATGTTGATATGGCCTTGACCATAGTCGTTCGGCTTGAAGTCCAAGATTTTCATACTCGTTAACAACTAAGCTTAAATTTGTTTAAATTTCACCAGTTACACTTTTTTGTTAGAATTTTACACGGATGGTGGGAGTACATTTTACATCAAGGACCTAAAAAGGTAAAATTACACTGAGGTCCATACATTTAGCATAAATGACCATAAAATTTATCAAAGAAATAGTCGGGTTCGGCTCCTCGAGAGAAACAGATGAGCGGGTCCTACTCTTCCTACTACTTCCTCTTCGATTGCTTTCAAAATATGGCCAAATTTGTCGCCATGCAAATTCTTGGATACGGGACCATTGGCATAAAGTATGATGTACATATGGTCTTAAACTTGGTCGTTCGGCTTGAAATTCAAGAATGTTCATACTCATGTTTATCTTTAAACAGTTGTCAAAACTCATGTTTATCTTCATGGAAAGTAGTACATGCAGGATAACGTCGTGTGAATTCTTTTGTTATTAGTACTCGTTATTTTTTGTTTGATTGTTTCTAAAACAAGGACAATTTTTTGATAGCCTTTCAAAAACCATGTTTCATAATATGGCCTACTATTTGTACATAAGAGTTTTTTTGTTGGAAACTAGTACCACCAAAGAGCTTGAGAACCGGAGAAATTATTATTACAGGTAAATCGCTACTCCTACAGCTACCCCTACATTCGAGTACTCAATAGTACTCCGTTTTCATTTTACAAGAACGATTTATTGTGGAGGGAACTGGAGCAGAGTAGTACTATTTTGAAGGGAACTGGAGCAGAGGAACATGCGTCTGTTTTCATTTTATTCAAACTCACCTATATGCTCTATCCCCAGTTCCCCATTACCCTACCTCTACGCCAAGCGTCGTCGTTCTTCTCCTCCACAATGCCGCTTTCTGATCCTGTTCACCGCATAGTATGAGAGTGTTTGTTCTTCTCCCTGTCCCACCTGCCGCCATCAATCTTCCATCTTTTCCAGAAAACCAAATCAAGCCATCGTCCTAACTTCCATCAGCTCCCTTGTGATGGCAGGACCAAGCAAGGATAGTGATGATTCTGAGCTGTTCCAGGATGTTTTTACTGAAGGCCCGCTTGAAGAACTCATAACCAGATGTGACATCATCACCGCCACGAGCCTCGCCAGTTCATCCAGACATCTTCTTGACTCAGAAAAATATAGTGCAACATTACATGCTTCTCAGCCGACTAAGAAACCATGGGAATGCAACAAGTATTTCGAGGGCAAGGGCACGACATGCAAGCTGATGTCGCTGGATAGGTTCTCCTCCGATGTTGTGTTCCCGAAAAGTATGGGTAAGCACTAGGTAGGTGCCAATGGAGATTGGATTTCCACTGTTAGGTCCGAGTGCAAGTGGGATCTTGTCAATGTGTACACTCATCAACGCGTTCCTCTCCCACAAGTCAATGAGTCTATACCCACCAACGATCCGTTTACATTCATTCATAATGATCGCCCTATTCTCCTCCGGAAGATTGCTATTTGCTGAGCTCCCATAGATGCGGCTGATTATTTAGATTTCTCTCTTGTCGCTATCTTCGACTACTCAATTTCTACCCTTGATGGCGATGAGTATGCATGGACAGTTCTTGAGAACCAGTTCCAGTGCTATTTCAGATACAGCGATGCACTTATCCACATGGGTCTGGTGTTTGTAGCCACTGAGAGTGGCAGTGTTTATGATTGGAATCATCTGTATTTTGGTAAGTTTGATCCATTCATGTTCTAAACACTAGCTTCAGTTTTAATGGATCTAAACTAGTGTTGGCTGGTTTGGCTGTCATTTCTTTTTGTAGGTCCTATTGTTCTCCCGTCACCACCTGTCGCGCATATGGAGGAGGGAAACCTTGATGCCATAGATGATGACGAGCACGAAGCTGGTTTATGGTGCTTAGCAATATCTGTAGATGAATCTCGCCCTCTTCTTATCCATACCGTGGGCATTACTGATGAGGAGTTTTATGGCGGTACTTATTATGGTCATGGCAATCCTGTTGCTGATCATAGTGTTGATCGCTGCGGTCACACTTGTGGCACCTATGCTACTGAGTTTGGTTGCAAGGTGTACTCAAAGGACACTGCTTACTTGTATCCACCTAAGCCATGGATAGAGATTGCTACCCTAGGAGCATATTCCCTTTTCCTTGGATTGAACTATCTGATTAATAATGCAGTAGGCGGTGCAGATATTGCCCTAGGATATATGACGAGAAGCAACTGTGTCTACACTTCCCACCATGCAATAGGACTTGGATTTATGCCGTTTCCTGAAATATGTTGCCTTAGTCTAAATACCGAAGAATCAGCTGTTGGTTTCCCAACCAACATTGCATGGAAATCTTCGGAGACTCCATTATGGTTCATCCTGAGCATCGTCAATGCCCGCGATTGGAACCAAACTACCGTAAGTAATCGTAATACTATGTAATAGGATCAGACTTGATCGTTAGTTTCGTTTCTTCCAATGATGAGTGTTTGGAGAAAAGGGCAAACTGAATCTGTCACTTTTAAATGCTGCTGAATATGTCCAAGTGCCACTGAATGTGAATTGAGAATCTGTCGATATTTTTATTTCTTATTATGTACTACTGAATCTTTCAAATGCTAATAAACCTGTCAAAAGTTTTGTTCGTACTTCTACAGATCGACCGGCCGAATGCATAATATGGTCTCCCTTTCCTTTTGAATCAGGCCTTGCTACATCTATTGAATTTCAATGTCTGCATTGCTGAATCTATCAATTCTTTTGGTCACCGTCTATGTACTGCCAACCGGTCACTTTGAATGTTGTGCTGACTCTATCAAGTGCTGCTAAATATCAACCAGGAATCTGTCTGATATTTTCACAGTCTTATTTTGTACTACTGGATCTTTCAAATGCTACTGAATCTGTCAAATGCTCTGTCGTTACTGTTAGTATAATATTTTGTAGAAACAACTATGATGTACTGGTACATGTTTAGATGAAGTGCATCAGATTTTCTTGCTTTTCTTTTGAAACTTAGCATTGTCACAATTATCTACATGAGTCTTGGGCAGTTTGGGTTGCATATGGGTGGTGACACATGCATTGACGTAAGGAGGAGGTATTCACACAGAAGAAGACTTGATCGTTAGTTTTGCTTGCTCCGATGATCAAGTCTCTTTGGAGAATAGGCCAAACTGATCATGCACCAAGTTTTGTTTAGCTGGAACAAGAACTAATTCTCACTGTACTGCTATAGAATTTCAAGCAGGAAAGCTACTAAATCTCTCAAATGTTCTATCGTTCCTATTACTAAAGGATTTTGTGGAACTAATATTGATGTACTGGTACTTGTTTAAATCAAGGGAAGTAGATAGTCTTGATTTTCTTTTGAAACATGGTCGTGTCACAATCTAGATGAGACTTGGGCATTTTGGGTTGCATACGGGGGTCACACAGGCATTGATGTGAGAACAAGGTACTCAAAGAAGACTTGATCGTCAGTTTTGCTTGCTCCAATGGTCGAGTGTTCTTGCTGAAAAGGACAAACTGATCGTACGACAAGGTTTTTAGAGCTGAAACAAGAACTGGTTCTCTTTATACTGCCATTGTATTTCATTGTCTGTATTACTGAATTGGTCACATTTGAAATGATGTTAAATTGGTCAAGTGCTCCTGAATATGAATTTCGAATCTTTTGATAATTTTTCTACCTTATTTTGTACTACCGAATTTTGACATGAATAGCTACCAAAAAGAATTATCGCCTTTCCCCTCCCTCTTTGAGGTCTTTGTTTCAAATCCGGCCGAGCCCATCACAATGCAATTTTTATTAACCAGGAGAAGAAATCTAGTAGCTCATTCGACCCCTCTTTAGCCTAGAACATTTTCATTTTGTCTTTTCGGGGTCAGGGGACTACTGACCATAGCCCAATGAAATTTTAGAAAGGAACCCATGGAGCATAGCCAAGAACATATTAATTTGGCCTTTTAGGGGTCAGGGGACTATTGAGCACAGCCCAGTAAAATTTGGGAATGAAGCCCATGGAGCATAGCCTACGGAGTATAACCCATGTAGAGCAGCCTATGTAGAATAGCCAAAAATAATAATTCGGCCTTTTGGGCATTGACCCCCACCTCTCAAAATAAATAAAAAACTCTGCCTACCCATGTTTTTAAGAAAATAATCCATTATGTGCCATTTTATAAATTGAGATGCTAGGAGTGCTGCCCTTTTATATTTTAAAAGAGATAAACATAGACTAATAAAATATTTTTAAGAATACTAATACATAAGTTGTAGTACTAATAAAAGTTTAACGATATTTATTCTATAAGTATCTTTGTTGTAGTGGCAACACACTTAGTTTATGTTTATTTCATTTGAAGGTCTTTTGTTCGAATCGCCTGTGTGTGTATCTTGGGTTTACATTTTTTCTAGCAATATTGCATTAAGGAGAAGCTGGCATCACGGACCCACCAGCATGCAGCGTCCCTCGATTTTGTTCTGAGGGTGGGTTCAAAAAAAAATTTAAATACTTGTACAGAGAGGCTCGCATCAAGGACCCACCAGACAGAATATACAAGGCTGCATCAGGGACCCACAAGCCAGAACATGCCAGAGAGACTGACAGAAGGGCCCCAGCAGTAAGACCATACATGGCTGCCACGGTGAAAATAGTGGACGCGGCCGAAAAAAGTCCATCATAGACACGTTGCACTTACAGAGAAGCTGACGTCTCAGACCCAGCAGGCCCAAGCATAGCCCATGAAATTATCCTATCAGCCCCAAGCATATCCCAATGCCTTCTAATTCGGCCTTTTTCATGGTCTTGTGGCCACCGACCATAGCCCATTCAATTTAGGAGTGAGCCCATGGAATATAAGCCATGACGAATAGGGCATTCGCCCTGAGTTAGCCTAGAATCTTTCTAATTTGGCCTTTATGAGCATTTTTTGTACTCTGAGGCTGACATCTGGGACCCTAAAAATAGTCTAACATACACACGTTTCTTGCAAATAGAGGCTGTCAGCTGGGACCCAACATAGACACGTTTCCTGCACAAAGGTGGTTGACATCTGTGACCTAGCAAGTTGCCAAGGTCAAAACAGTGGACATGCCCAAAAAGGTCCATCATACGCACATTTCATTTACAGAGGGGCTGATATGTGGGACCCAATAGCGTGACCTTATACATATGCTGCATCGAGCAACATTGCTAGTTCGAAACAAGGAGGGGCGAGCGAGAAAAAATTTCAGCATGCACACATTTCTTGTAATGCGAGGCTGAAATGGGGGACCCAGCCGTGTGAGCAAATGGCATATTCGTCGAGCAACGCTATCTTGTTCGGAACAGGATAGGGCTAGAGAAGAAAAAAATTCCAGTATATCCACGATTCCTCTAATGTGAAGCTGGCATAAGGGACCCACCAGCCTAAATAAACAGCTGATGCAGCGAGCAATGCTATCAAGTTCGGAACACGAAGGCACGGCAGAGGGTAAAAAATCCATCATACACATGTTTCTTCTAATGAGAGGATGACATGGGGGGCCCAGAAGCATGATTAAATGGTAGATGCATCGAACAACACTATCAAGTTTGGAACAGAGTACATAGTGCGAGCGAAGGAAAAAATTCCATCATACACACGTTTCTTCTAATGAGAGGATCACATGTGGGTCCTAGCAGCCTAATTAAAGGTAGATGCATCGAGTAACGCTATCAACTTCGGAAAAGGGTAGCGTGAGCGAAGGAAAAAATTTCATCATACACGCGATTCTTCTAAAGAGAGGTTGACATGTGGGACCCAGCAGCCTGACTAAACAGCAGATGCCTCGAGCAACGTTATCGAGTTCACATCAGGGAGGCACGACCAAAAAGTATGGTCCGCTAGAGACACTAATGTCTGGGACCCACATGCCTTAAAAGACTTCGGCGAGTCAACATCATGTGAGGAAATGAAAATCTTGCTTCTGCCACGCACCAGCCGAGCTTCCTCCATGTTTTTAGCGGTTCCGTGGTAGTAGAGGGCCGCAAAACCGGAAAAAAAGTTTTCCATCGGCCACGGTCAGGCCGAAAAATTCATCGTGGAAGACGTACCTTCTACGATGACCGTCAGGCCAAGTCATTGCGGAAGGAAACTTTTCTTGTAGTGTCACAACATGATTTTGTAATATACTTACTTTGAACTTTTAATCCCAATCATTATTTATTGGTGATTGTGCTTTTGTTCTTAATGTGTCGTACACCCATAAGAATCAACATTATACTCCCACTCAAAATATGTTCCCAACATATTCTAGTCCGAAACTTATGTTGCTCCCACTCAAAATATGTTTTCTACACATTAGAGGCTGAGACATTCGTTGCCCTACTCAAAAATGTGTCATTCAGATATTGCTTTCGGAAGACTTATATTGCTCCCACTCCATTTTATGAAAATTGCATATCCTCTCAATATTTTGAATAACTTCAAAATCCATTAATCATTTATCAAACTGAGAGTTTATTACGAGACGCTGGTACTTTACTAGTATCAAATCCACTAGACTTTTAGCACTTCTGAATCAAATTCTGTTGAATTTGTCCAATACTTTATTCATGACAAATCGTGCCTTTGGCATTCACCTTTTCCATCATGACCTTGCAATCTTTTGGAAAGATCAGGCAACCTCTTTACTTGGTAAGATTCAGCACCATCATGCTTTCTAATCTTATGTGAATCTTACCTCTAGGATTTCTCATAATTTTAGTTTACCATCATTTCCTTCGTAGTTCATAGGTATGCCATATTCCAGTAACATGACAAATGATTCATAAATGTCTCCATACAATATGTGGGGTACATTTTTGAATCCTACCTTATACAGGGAAAATACTAATAGGGAAACACAATGATCTTTATCATCAATCCTTTCCTTTATGAAGAGAATGTTTAGGAACGCTTTCTGTTGCGCTTCTCAAGAGTTTGATGCATGGTTTTGAACCCTCATCGTGTTTTTCACTATCTTCCATTAGCTTTATTATCGAGAAAACAAATTTCCTCGAGAATATGCCAAAATTTAGGCAATACTAGTTTTGCTTATATTTTGGTTCTAGCCATGGATTCCGTATTCATAGTTTCTAACGAATACTCTACAAGGACTTGTTCACTGTAGTTTTGGTGATATCGAATAACTCAAAAACTTCCATGACAATTCATGCAAGATATGGTGCCGATCTCACGAATTCAGATGGTTCACTCTTATTCTAAATGAGTGTTTAGTATTTCTAACTAATGGTCTTTAAATTTACACTACAATGATTTATTTGTGCCACGTATTCACCCACTTGATATAAAATATCGTATTGTGATTCTTTGCACTTTGACATATCGAGAATGCGTTGCATTTCACAATTTCATTACTATTGATCAAATTGTAGTAATTGGAGTCTCTTTTATTTCAATACCCTTTGATGCTTACCAAATGGTTTCACACTTATGTTTTCTTTGATAAACTCTTTTACAAAGTTCAACAATTACAAAATGATAATCACCACTTTGTGGAAATACGATACATCGAATATGTATTTTCTTCCAACAATTTATCAAACACTTTGCATTTATGCAATACGCGGTGTTTAGTTATATTGCCGAACTTGGGCATGATTCATATGTGACAAGAAATCAAATGACTTTCACATATTATCAACATAACTTCGAATTTAAACAATGGTTTCATTCAAAATGAACATATCATTAAGGCATTTTCCATACTTTACAAATGTTCATGCATTATCAATTAGTTTCATAACAAGGATAATTCACACATAATCGAACAACATATGAACGCAAATATAAATCATTCATAGAAGTAGAACAATTGTTTGTTACACACTCATATGAATAATTTTCTCACGAAGTATGAGCACTAATGAAGTTCACACTCCATCAATAACAATAATCATCCAAAACGATAAACTAAATGATAAATGTCGAGGGAGAGTCTCGTTGGCCATCATCATCATGCTCGCCATCAACACGCAATGTCACCTCCTCTCCAGCAAGCAGCTCTCATGCGGAAGGACCTGTTTTCACCAAAACAGAACAAGTATCAAATACTTTAACACTACAATAAGTGTTTGCAATATTATAACATTTATAAAACTGTATATCAAATATATAACTTTGTCATCGATGACCTCTCCAACAATGGTTCAACCTTCACATTCCTAAAATGTGATATGAACTCATGGAAATCCTATGTTTCCCCATCACCCCTCATGATGCAAGTCCTGGCATGTGCCTGGTAGCTTGGGGGCAGCGACCGCAGCAACACGCCTATTGCAAACGAGTCTGTCGGCCAGTGATCCAGGAAGTAAGCGAGCCTCATGTACACATCATGTATGCGCTCTAAGTGGCTCTCTAGAGAAGCATTCTCTTCCATCTTTATGGAAAGGAAATCTCCCATTAGCTCGTGCTCCCATATGCATACTTGGTCCACGAACTAAGATCTAAGTTGTACCATCATTGCATGAGGGTCATTATTACCCATAGCTGGGTGCAGCTCATCAACCATTCTGAAGTGTATTGTCGCTGAAATGAAGGTGGACATCTCACGACGGTAATAGCGGTCTTCCCACTATTCTAGGGTGTCATAGAAATAAGGTTGCTCCAAATCCATCTCGTAGCATATGTAGTCGACCAACTCATTCTCACTAAGAGAACATGGGGACACGCAACCCACTCAGAAAATTTGGGTCCATCTAGTTTGAGCTTCTCTCCATCTAACCAATTGTCAACTAGAAAGGTAGCATCGGGGAGAACCATTTCTACATTTATAATTGCAAAAAGGAATTTAGACTAAGTTTATAACTATAAGAGTTAAAACAAGAACTCCACTAAAAACTCATATCCCCAAAAGGGTTTTAGTGATTACACGATCCCTATTCGCTACACCGCCCCCAATCGTCACGGCCGGTGATATAGTTGCAAAGGTGGACGTCGAAACATCCATCACATCATTCATGCATCTCGTGCTCAATCTTTCGACCATCCGTGTTCTGAGGCCATGTCTACACATGCTAGGCTCGCTAACTCAACCTTAGTGTATCCGCAGTGCAACATGGCTTACACCCACCGTATGTGAATGTAGATATGTCTAACACCTGATCGTCACAGCCTGCCTCATAACGGAGAACTTTCTTGGTGGTGCACACTAAGGGAGAACACTTTCATTGGTATTTTGTTTAGGATAATCTTATTAGGCTACCATCGAGTATCTAATACTATCACACAATAAGATGCACAAACAATAAAAATTGAATGTAAATGCGATGCGATATGGTCCTTCACGCTGCGATCTCCATCTCGCATCTTCAGATCTCGCGTCAGAGTTCCGGCGCCGCAGGCATCAGGGTATCGGTGCCTCTGGCGTGGTATTCCATCATCACCATGACCTTTACTAGAACTTAGCAACAGAAAGTAAACTACTTTACCTTGAGTACTACCATATCACATCACAATGCCACTGCGAAACAAAGTTAGACGCCTCTACTTAAACTTTGCATGTTTTATGTGGCTGTTAGGGCTTTCGCACAAGAATCGATTCTTACCTACAAACTTCCACCACAATGCTAATCAAGCAGTTGTCTATACTACACCCCTTCCAGGGCCCTCCTTTGCAAATTGTATACCAACTAATGCGAGAGAGACAAACACCCCCAAAGCCAATTTATACGGTAAAAGCCGTATGTCAAGCATGGACCATTCTCGCGAATGAACGCATAAAGTAGGTTGGGGAAGCTTCATCAAGCATTACTACGATACACACAAGTACACATGGGAGGGTAACAACTAAAAGATCAACGCCGACACGCTACAACTTGTGTGTTCTACCAATAATAGCAATACTACATATAGATCTGGCTCTGATACCAGTATAGGGGTTCACGCATGAAAACGATAATTTTCCCTATGCCAAGAACCCTAATGCCAGGATCTATCTATTAGTAATGCAGTAACGGGACGGGCTTTTAACGAACTTAATCTTGAAGACCAAAAAGTGTTGTTAATGCTCGGGAGAGCATGGTTGATGTAGTCGTACCGAAGT
This sequence comes from Avena eriantha, assembly GCA_910589775.1. NCBI lineage: Eukaryota > Viridiplantae > Streptophyta > Magnoliopsida > Poales > Poaceae > Avena > Avena eriantha. The sequence continues at coordinate 395,770,168 of OU342742.1, read as the reverse complement.
CGACATCGGGGTCGTGTTGAAGTCCTTCGGCTCCTGTGGCTCCAACGACTCCTAGTGCCCCAAGTTTTGCACCTCCAAGGGAGTTACACACGTCTGGTACCTTACAATGACTCTCACTCCTCCGATCTAGCAGCAGTTGTGGAAGTAGAGCTTTTGGATCTGAATCTCGCAACGCGACGGTGCTCCATGGTGAAGAAGACTCCTGCTCGCGCAATCTAGACTTGGGACCACGGTCACACGTGAGAGAGAGAATATCAACTAGAGTTCTCCCCAAAAGAGAGGAAACCTTTTATTGATTATTGCGTATTTATTTTGTCAAAATACCCCCCCTCCCCACATAGTTAATTGCCTTAGCCATGTGGGACTAAACAAAGGAGAGGGGAGAGAGGGGCTGGCTGGCCGGACAAGGCCCTTGTGGGCCCCACGCAGGGTGCCCAAGGCCCAACTGGCCACCCCCTCTCTCTCCTCTCTTAGGTCTTTCCCTCATGGGCCCTTTTCCCTCTAGATTTTGGCCCAATTAGGTATTTGACCTTTTAATTCATTTTTCTTTTATTAAATAATTATAAATAAATGATTAAATCAATATTTAACATTTACTTACATATTATTCAATCCCCGTGTCTATGGAACTCCTTACACCTCCACTCCGGATATCCTCTGGACTTACCAAAACCCTTGCGGTTCTCTCTCTTTCGTTTCTTCGGTGATTCTACCGGTACCAAAACACTCTCTGAGCATCATCAAGCCCTTAACCGTGATACCCAATGGTTCAGGAACACTCCAGACATTGTCACGACCTTCTCGTACCAATGATCATCAGCGGGACCTAGATGCCCATGATGACCCATGTGCATTCCACGAATCTTTCGTCGATGAACCATGAACGTGCATCATATTCCTTTTGTCTCTCGATACTTGCATTATCCGAGATCTGATCAATGAAATCACCATGTCGTGTTCAATCTCATTACCGACAAGTGATATCCCTATGATCAAATCACACGCTGCACAGCTATTGGATATAACTTCTCTGAGTGGGCCCTCGAGTATCTTCTCCATCACGATAATGGACAAATCATGCTCTTGATGCATAATGCCTCTACATGTTTCTCCGAATACCTGAACACACCTTTATGATCACCATGTTACTGTCTAAGTATCCTCAGGTGACGTTTGATGCTATTTAAGTATCCTCCAGTGACAGTGATTGATATGGTCTCACGGTCTAAGAAATAGGACACTAGGTCTATTCTAATCATCGTAACTTGAACTTCGTGACATGATCGGGTCATGATTCTTAGGTTGGGCATAACTCATCGTCTCATTCTCATAATGAGGTGACTCCATTGTCAATTGGCATAAATGTCACATGATCAGGAAACCTTGATCATTTGTTGACCAATGAAACAGTGACTAGAGATTCACTAGGAACTCCTGGTTGTTTATATATCACACGTGTATTGATGTTTCCTTTCAATACAGTTATAGCATGATATAAAACTTAATCATAAATTTTATGAAATATGATAATAATCCATATTATTATTTGTCTCTAGGGTATATTTCCAACAAGTTAACATAATAACGATAACCATTGCTTGTTGAGATGCTCATTAGACCACACACATCTATATGTATGATTCCCAATAGGTATGCCGCCTACTCCATTGTGCCGGAGAAGAGTGTCCAAGTCATCTTGCCTATGAGGCAAGGCTCACATGTGTCAAGGGATTCAAAATCCAATTTATTCCAGGAGTCCATTAGAATGGAGCCTCTTCATGTGTTTTACACCAATGTGACCAAGACGGCAATGCCACAGATACATGGTATTATAATCATTATTTTTACAACACTTAGCATCCACATTATGGATGTGAGTACTGCTATCAAAATCCAGCAAGAATAAACCATTACACAGAGGCGCATGAACATAGAAAATATCATTCATTAAAATAAAACCACCACGTGTTCCAGATTTAAATGAATAACAATCTTGCAAGATCCACTCACAATATTCATACTTAGTGCGGGTACATAATAGCATTTATTCAAGACTAAAATTAATCCAGACAGCAGACGTAGAGATAGCGTGCCGATGGCCACCATATCGACCTTCGAGTCGTTGTTGACATGCATCGTCACCTCGTCGTTCCCTAGGCGCCTCTTACTCCGCAGCTCCTACTGAGAGTTACAAATATGAGCAATAGAACTGATAACAAATACCCATGTGTTACTCTTGGCGCTAGTAAGGAATACATCTATAACTTGTATATCAAATATACCTTTGTCTTTGGCGGCTAACTCGTCGGCTTTCTTGTCCTCAAGGTACTTGGGGCCTTTGTGCTTCCAGTGCCCGCCCCCCTTGTAGTAGAAGCATGTGACGCCAGACTTAGGACCGGGCTTGACAACCTTAGTGGTGTTGGCAACATATTTACCATCCTTCTTAGGCTTCTTGCCCTTGCACAGGCTTCTTAAAGTTGGTGGTCTTATTGACCATCAGCACTGTGTGCTCCTTCTTGATCTCAACCTCAGAAATTTTGAGCATGGCGAATAACTCAGCTAGGGACTTATTCATCCTCTGCATATTGTAGTTCATCACAAAGCTCTTGTAGCTAGGGGCAATGAGTGCAGCACCCTATCAATCGTGAGCTCATCCGGGATCTTGCAATCCAGGGCGTTCAAGCGTTGAACGTAGCCAGACATCTTGACTACGTGCTCGCTCACACTGTTGTGCTCTTCCATCTTGGCGGAGAATAAGAGAGCGGAACCATCATACCTCTCCGCCCGAGCCTGTGGAGCAAAGAAGGGCTTGAGATCTTCAATGATCTCAAAAGCGTTCATCTTCTCAAAACGCTTTTGAAGCTCCGGCTCTATGGCATAGAGCATTCCTGTAGCATCCAAATTGTCTAACAGTTGTAATGCTACTTGCCTAGTCTATATATAATGCTACTTCCTACATATCATTCTTGCATTGCGTAATATCATGCTCATGTCAACATGCCACATTGCGTTTGAGCATCATATTAAAACTTATTTCATTTGGTTCTTCTTCTCATATTGCACTAATCTGATTAATATTTTGCTTCTTGATATAATGTATTTGCTTCTTGATATAATGCTTGATGCCCAAGTTGAGTTGGGGCATATCTTTATTCATATTCTCCATCTACCAACTTGTCTTGTCAACTTCTTTTGGACCATCCTAATTCCACCATATATATATGTGGCCATTTTACTTTGACTTGGCATTTTATTCATGTCACACATATATGTATGTACCCAATATTCCATTCTTACACATTCATACATGTGGTTTGATTCAAATCTATCACAATCTTGATTTATTTGCTTTCTCTCACTTTTCTAACTCACATACATGGGACATATTTAGTTTTCACTAAATATGCTCATATGCATGTAAGCTTCTAATTAATGCCTACATGCATTAGTGCCTTGTATGGTACATGCAATAACACCACATCCTCTCCTTTTACCATTTGTTCGTTTTGGTGTTGAGTTTGCAAATTTTCTATTGAGCTTGGTTTTCAAATTCGAATCAAACCACACAACTAAACCTAAGCTGATTAGCCTAATCTACACTAACCATCTACCCTTCCATCCCTCCTCCTAACCTAGCCGTGTACCACCCATGTGCCATGGCATGTGTGGTATACACATCCACATCACCCACCACCCTCCATCCTTTTCTTAAGCATCAAGAAGATCAAGACCAGCTCCACCACGTCTACCCTCATCTCCCCTGGTCCCCCTCTCTTCCCCTTTAAGCAAAGCAACAAGAGAGAGAGCTAACTACCCAAGGCCCTTTTGAACGCTGCCCTTTTGAACGCTGCAATAAATGAGGCTGTGTGCATCAATTGATGCAGAGGCCGGGCTTCGCTCCCCATTTCAGAAAAAAAAGCTACCCAAGGCCCTCTCCTTCCCTTTATGCAAAAGCAAAACCACCCCCAAGTGCCCAGCCGCCTCTCCCTTCTTATCCCTAGCTTCCTAACCAGATATGGACCGAGCCCAGATTTCCTGAGCTCTCAGCCATCCCCTCCTTCCTCTCCACCTTCCCATACCAACCATGATGCAGCCAAGCCTCTACAAAACCCTAGCTCGACCCCAATTGATCTACCTGATGCTCTAGTGTGCTTCAATCAAGGACAAAAGCTCAGGGAGGTGCTGAGGCGTCCATCTTTCAACCTGTACATGGATTCCCACCGGAGCTTCCCGGAACAAGCCCGCCGCCGCCATGAACATCGGGCGCTGGAGCTTCCATGTTCGCGAGCTCCACCACTGCTCGGCCCTCTTCAGCAACGTTGCTTATCGAGGAGCACATGGGTGATATACACAACCTCCTAGACATCATGTCCCTCCATATCTCATTGTGTCGCACCCCCAGGCGCGTCGCCAAGCGTGCTCGCCGCCGCGAGAGTGCCAGAACTTTTCCTGCTGTCTCTGTTCGACGAGTCATAGACACCTCTGTGGTGCTCTTCTTTGAACTACATATGAAGCAAAGTTGTAGTACCCAGACCCCTCTTCAAAACAATCTAAAGTATGTTCAAAACCATCTAGTACAGCCCCAGGAATCTTGATCGCAAGATCGATGTCTGAGCAGACCCACTTGTTCTTGGATAGTTCGTTCTTTGCAAAACTGCGCGCATCACAGTCCACCCCAGCATGAACCAGTTGAACCACGGCATAGATCTCGTTTTCCTCTTTAATTCGAGTACTCATAAGCTAGTTTCCGTTCAGCGAGCTAGTAGAAATCATCCCCGAAAGAAACTCCCATCTTGCAAACTCGCGAGTTCTCCAGTTTCCGGCACTGACGGTTTCGTCAGTTCAGTAACGAGCGCTACTAGTTATCTTGCCGCATGCTCCCTTTTCCATCACGAGAAGTATCCTGCCCACCTAGTTATCACCATCGCCCGCACTAGGCTATGAGCCTGGAGGTTGCTGGTTTGTTCCCCGCGGCCAGCCTTTTTCTTGTTTTTTTATAGTTTTCCAGCTAGCAGTAGAGAGCCCCACCTGTAATCCTCACTGCACGCACCAGACCGGCCTAGTCATCGCATTGACCCCTGATCAGCGGCAATGACTAAGTCTAGCTCTGTAACAAAAGTTTAGACAGATAAATTCGAATCCAAATTTCAATGTTGAAGCTGGTTTGATCCCCGTGGCCAGCCTTTTTCTTGTTTTTTTAGTTTTTCCACCTAGCAGCGGAGAGCCTCACCTGTAACCTGACGGCACCACCCTAGCACCAGACCGGCCTAGTCATCGCACTCACCCCTCTGATCAGCGACAATGGATGAGTCTTGCTCTGTAACAAAAGTTCAGACAGTTAAAATTCGAATCCAAATTTAATTTATGAAAAGTAGAATGTCTACCAATACTTTGACTAGGATTATACGAGAATCTGTGAGGATTTTTGAAACACTTCAAAAACTAAATCTATTTGTTTTTTAATGCTGAACAATAATCCGCTCTCTGTTTATTTTCAAAAAAATTGCAATATAACAAATATTTTTTGTGTTATTTCATTAAATGTCGCATATGATTAAGTCATATATTTTAATGCATAAATCCAAATATTTCATATAATATATGTTTTTGAATCATAAAAATGTGAGAAATTCAAATATGCCATCCAACATAATTTGAGCAAGCTACAATTTTCGAAATAATTTAAATACCATTTAATATCTTTATCTTAAATAAATCATAACTTTATTTTCGTAATTCCAAATTCAACAAATAATATGTCTAAATCGATTAGCTCGACGAGGCTGTTCTAAATATGTATTACATGACATCATTTGAAACATGCATCATGTAAACCCATTAAAACCTGAATGGTTTATGCAAATAAAATAAGCTCAAATAAATATTAAAAGTGTTAATTCGTGTTCCACACTTCACCCTTGCCATGCTACATTACTACCATGCAATTACGCATCATTTCATCATGGCATGATTTGTTTGTTTGTTGCATTATGTTCATATTATTGTGCAATGTATCTATTTCAGCCCCTTGTGTGTTTGATTTTTATCGGATAGACACTAAGCAAGGAGAATATCAGGAGCCTCAGGAGTATTACCCGAATCCTTCCTATTCGGCAATAGAACTACCAGGTGAGCAATTATCCATGCTTGCATACATATAGTACCTATGCTTCTATCTTACTCTTGCATTATTGAGTTGTGATTGCATTAAATTGACTCCCAAGTATCGCATACCCTTTACTTTTAAACCCCATCAAAGCTTGTATGTCAGCCATTACTATAGGAGTTGTTTGAGCCATGTGAGTCGTAGAATTGCATGTGTAGGTTTTGTGTGAGTCCTTGGATAATGAGGTATCTAAACAACTTAATATGAGTAGAGAACTAATGAAAGAGGCATCGGTGAGCATTATCTGCTATTTGGTTCTTTAAGCTCACTTATATCATGTAGGACCCCGAGTACTTGATTCATGTTCCTTGACTATCGCACTATCCGCATGTGGGACCATGAATCCCTTCGCATGAGCTTGATTCACACTTTATTTCTCAGGGCCACAAAGTAGTTTGGGGCTTTATTACTATTCTGTACGTATGACATGCTTTACTGTTTTATTACGATTGTCCGTGGAGCACCTGTACTATTTAGGAATTGTGAAATATTTTCACCGTATTGACAAGCCCAGTCACACTTTCGGATTCCCAGTCATTTACTGCTATTGGCACAAACCTTGGGTTTGTCTTTGAGCCCGCCAACTTTATTGCGGGTAGCTTAATGGGGTGCCCCCCTGAAATTATTTATGAATCCTGTGAATGCTTTATCATGAGGCCTCGTTGCGTTTTATTTGGTTCTTCCCGAGGTTGATCGTGCGTGTGTTGCTATTTGTGCACCCCTGCAGGATAAATCTTTCTGAAAGTCGTGTTCGCGGTTATGGACGACTTGGAGCATAGTTTCTCTGTCGTAGACAAGCATAACTAAAGTATCGCCTTTAATTTGACTAAGACATGACTAGTAAATAGTGCAATACTCATTGAATGGTTAATAAAATTGCCAACGAATGGGATATTCTTCCGTGTTCTTGTCGGTAAGCGAGAAGGAGGGTGAGCAAGGTTATGTTACATTGCTTATATAACTATTGTTATTAATTAACGGGCATCCGTTCATCTCTGGTTGGGCGGATGTGTAGCATGTCTCTATAGAATTTTGTAGATATTATTTTTCGCTGCAATTGTGTCACCCCCAGGTTGTTCCCGTTAGATGCATTAAGATTTTCTAAGTATCCTAGGGTCTCACACTATAAATATTTGATTCAGATGGACAGGTATACTCCCAGGAAGGTTACTAGGTTGAGTAGATAGATGATGGTGGCAACGACTATCAAGTCTAGGGAATCCGGGGATAGAGATCTGTGAGATCTGTGGGTGGGATGTGCTTAGTTCTGTGGCATCTTATGTTTAGTTGCTTCTTATCTGTACTCAGATTTTGTATTTCGCTTCCGCTTGATACTCTGTTGTGTGATGTATGAGGAGATATCCTAAACTATAATATCTATCTAGGATATTTGGATTATGCCATATGGCGTTGAATATTTTTGTTTCTATTGTTTCTAGATGGTGTGACTCTGATGTCTATTGTAAGTCGCAGACATACATACTCATTTGTGTATGTTGTGGTCGTGTTACCTGTCACTTACTCTGCTCGCTCTTGTCCTGATGTTCTTGAAAGTGAATAAGGTGGTCGGCCGGTACTGTGCCCTGCTCCGCTTTGACGCGCCTACATGTGGGTGGCCTTGGGCCTCCGCGGTAGAATCCCTTATCCACTTTTGGGTTCATCCAGGCTCGTGCTTAGAGCATAATGTCCGAGGTATTACAATTGGTATCAGAGCCATTACGCCCTTCAGGGTCTCAGCCAAGATGGTCGTTGTCAGTCTAGAAATTATTTGGTAGTTATGTATACTAGGAAAAAACTAAACGTGAGAGTAGGACTGCTTCCATTTTTCTTTTTACCCACCCACCCACCCTTTTCGGGTAAGGAAGTGTAACGTTTGTATATTCTCTTCTAAAAATTCAAACTAGGATTCATGTGTTTGGGGTTTCTGTAGTAGCATAGGATGTGTGTGTAATTATTTGTCTACCTGTTGTATCCAACCTTGTTGTCGCAATCTTCCTTTGGTTATCAACTATTGGTACATTCCATACCGAAGGGATTTGTGTAAACTGATGCGATATGTCTTACTCTTTGTTAGCCGATGCAATCTTGTTAAGGTGTTCTTCCTTTTGGGCATGCTTTCACAGAATGTGGAGTTGCTAATCTCTATCTGTTAGGTTATTTTGCGCATCTAGTTGGTATTTTAATACCGAAAAATGTAGAAATTTTTGCTTTGATACATCTGTGTTTCTACACTCCTTTCATTCATGTGGGATACATGTTTCACCTTCTTTTTGTTGGCATGTCCATGCTAACTTGATCATATGCTACCGGCGCTTCAATCGGGAGTTTTCACCTCGTCTTCAAATTCTTTGGGGATAAATGCATAACTTGCGTCGATCCGATGCTTGTGATTGTAATTTGGTTCTTGGTTCAGCCATATGACACCTATCATGAGTGGAATATGGTCAACCAATTAATCCTCCAAATGATGACGGTTATCTCTTGAGATTTTTAGTTATATTGTCATCATAACTATATCATATTCAGGTATCTTTGGCAATCCGGAGGTTTCTTAAGGCACTATGGTGGTTTATCATCCATTTATCTTGCTTCACATCTTTTGAACTCCATATCCACAAAGGTTCTCTTTGATACAGGAGAATATCATATGTTCATCTCTGATAGTTTTGCTTAAATGTATCAGTTATCATCGGTTCTTTATCCAAGATCTCTTTATCGTGGCAACTAGTGATCCGATCAACTATGTGAACAACTCGACATCTCTTTTATCATCCGAAGGGACAAATAATCTATTCTACTAGTGCATCTATTCAACATGAACCCTTGCTCGTAACATTCGCTTTCAAAGAGCATTGAGCTCAAAAGGTGTTCGAGTATTCATTTGTTTTCTCTCGCTTCTTGAACTTGGTATTCTTGGAACATCTCGATAATTCTTGGTGCTATATTGTAACGGTATGCTTGCCTATTCTATATCAATGGAAGAACATGGAAGAACATCTTCTTCTTTTTCTATCGAGCTTCGTGAACATCACATGTGTGCAAAGTTCTCAAAGGATGAATTCCGACTTTTGAAAGTCACTTATCTCGACCACGTCCTTCTACTATAGACATTGCTACAATTTTGGAATTATCAAGCCCATTGTTAATTCCATCCTCCATCTTCAACAAAATCTGGAGCTTTTCCTTGTTTCGCAAGTTATCATTGTTGTTCCGCTGAAGTTTCCTCAAGACTGCTAGATCTCTCTCAGATCTTCTTAAGAAGGTCAAGAAATTCTATTGATCATTTGCTCATGAAGAAATATGTTGAAACCCTCTCGCCTCATCTTCTATCCTTAATCCGTCGGATGCCATGAAGACTTTTCAATCTTTTGTAGTCATCTGTTCAGACCTTGGTGTTTTCTTGTTCTATTTGTTGAATCTTTCATCTGTCTCCCTAATCTTCATTAATATTTTTTCCGATGGTTTTGTATTTTCCAACATGAAACAAACATCACCATCTTTACCTACTTAGGATTCGATGAAGTGTTTGTGTCACATCTTTGTTTTCTTACGAAGCTTCATGAATTTTACTTGTCAAGATCTTCATTTAAAATTCGAGAGTTGAGTTGCACGATTTTCCTATTCATGTACGGAGTAATGCTATAGGTGCGGGACAGAGTCATGATCATACCACTACTCTTATCATTCACTTTGTATGATGAATTGGTGAATTAATGCGATTTTACTCATTCCATGGAAGTTAGAAGTGGCCTTTATCCCTTGATACTTTTACTTTCATCCTTGTATTTTCGGAGGGTTCTCTCGAAGAACGTAATCAATAATATCTTGCTGGTGGTCTCGTCTATTTCAAGATGGAGCAAAAAAAATCATTGATATGGTGGAAGCAAATGCGAAATATGCTCTGTCTCTTCTTTCAACTGGAGCTCGTCATCGTCAAATAAGATGGATGGAGAATATCTCAGACATCAATTCTTTTCCTCTTGGTAAAGCCAATTATCGTTGATGCCATCAATCGCAAAATCTAATGCAATAGCCTCATGGTTAAGGAAGCAATAAGCATATCCACAATAGACTCCAAATCTTCAACATTCTACTTGTTCTCAGGATTCTACCATAAACTAGCATCATCTCCTTCTCTTGAAGATATATCCACACACCTCAATTGTGTGATCCTTTGGTTCTTACCAGTGCAAGAAGAATCTAATCCGAGAACTCCTAACCCAAATATTTTCCATCGATATCAAGGAACGTTATTGTTTGAAAGCAATATTGTTTCTCCAACTTCATTTCTTAAATCTATGGGAAGAAACAATGTTATTTTCATAGTGGTTTATATTTCTCCAAAGTCGCTCCTTTCTTCCGGGAAGAGCAAGAATCATCTTCACGTGCATGTGTTGATCTTCAATCCTAACGACGTGTCTTTTATTTCTCCTCGATACACCATCTTTCGTAATACTTTCAACAAGTGGTTCTATTCTCTCGTGTTCCTCGAGAGCACCGAAGTTATGTTCATCATATCTTTTTCATCTCACAATAACCCTCCAGATCCTTCAAGTCCTTTGTTTCTAAGAAGAAAAATGCAAGACTCGCAACAAGTCTAGCAAGTTTTGCAAGGTGTAGTGGTCGCACCATTCCGTTGATGAATCAACTTGGGAACGGGAGGATCACCTGCGTTCCGAACACCCGCCTCTCCTTGTGGCTTTTCCTTTTTCCTAGGAATCTCGGGGCAAGATTCTTGTTTAGTGGGGGAGAGTTGTAGCATCCTAATTGTCTAACAATTGTAATGCTACTTCCCTAGTCTATATATAATGCTACTTCCTATATCTCATTCTTGCATTGCATAATATCATGCTCATGTCACCATGCCACATTGCATTTGAGCATCATACTAAAACTTATTTCATTTGGTTCTTCTTCTCATATTGCACTTGTCTTATTAATATTTTGCTTCTTGATATAATGTATTTGCTTCTTGATATAATGCTTGATGCCCAAGTTGAGTTGGGGGCATATCTTTATTTATCTTCTACATCTACCAACTTGTCTTGTCAACTTCTTTTGGACCATCCTAATTCCACCATATATATGTATGTGGCCATTTTACTTTGACTTGGCATTTTATTCATGTCACACATATATGTATGGACCCATTATTCCATTCTTACACAATCATACATGTGGTTTGATTCAAATCTATCACTATCTTTATTTATTTGCTTTCTCTCACTTTTCTAGCTCACATACATGGGACATATTTAGGTTTCACTAAATATGCTCATATGCATGCAAACTTCTAATTACATGCCTACATGCATTAGTGCCTTGTATAGTACATGCAATAACACCACATCCACTCCTTTTACCATTTGTTTGTTTTGGTGTTGAGTTTCTTAAATTTTCTATTGAGCTTGGTTTTCAAATTCGAATCAAACCACACAACTAAACCTAAGGTTATTAGCCTAATCTACACCAACCATCTACCCTTCCACCCCTCCTCCTAACCTAGCCATGTACAACCCATGTGCCATGGCATGTGTGGTATACACATCCACATCACCCACCATCCTCCATCCTTTTCTTAAGCATCAAGAAGATCAAGATCGGCTCCACCACGTCTACCCTCATCTCCCCATGGTCCCCCTCTCTTCCCCTTTAAGCAAAGCAACAAGAGAGAGAGCTAGCTACCTGAGGCCCTCTTATTCCCTTTATGTCAAAGGAAAACCACCCCCAAGTGCTCAGCCGCCTCTCCCTCCTTATCCCTAGCTACCTAACCGGATATGGATCGAGCCCCAGATTTCCTGAGGTCCCAGCCATCCCCTCCTTCCTCTCTACCACCCCATACCAACCATGATGCAGCCATGCCTCTACAAAACCCTAGCTCGACCCCAGTTGATTTACCTGACGTTCTGGTGTGCTTCAATTGAGGACAAAAGCTCAAGGAGGTGCTAAGGTGTCCTCTCCTTCAACCTGTACACGGATTCCCACCGGAGCTTCCCGGAACAAGCCCGCCGCCGCCATGAACACTGAGCGCCGGAGCTTCCATGTCCGCGAGCTCCAACACCGCTCGCCCCCTCTTATGCAACGTCGCTCATCAAGGAGCATGTGAGTGAGATACACAACCTCCTAGACATCATGTTCCTACATATCTCACTATGCATCGCGCTCACCGCCGCGAGAGCGCCAAAAGTTTTCTTGTTGTGGACAAGTCCTAGACATATCTGTGGTGCTCTTCTTCGAACAACATCTGAAGAAATGTTGAAGTACCCAGACCCCTCTTCAAAACGATCTAAAGTACATTCAAAACCATCCAGTACAGCTCTAGGAATCTTGATCGCAAGATCGATGTCCGAGTAGACCCACTTGTTCTCGGCTAGTTCGTTCTTTACAAAATTGCACGCATCACAGCCCATCCCAGCACGAACCAGTTAAACCATAGCGTAGATCTCGTTTTCCTCTTTAATTCGAGTACTCATATGCTAGTTTCCATTCAGAGATCTAGTAGAAATCATCCCTCAAAGATCCTCCCATCTTTCAAACTCGCGAGTTCTTCAGTTTCCGGCACTGACAGTTTTGTCAGTTCAGGCTGCGCGCTCCCTCTTCCATCACGAGCAGTATCCGGTCCACCTGGTTATCGCCATCGCCCGCACTAGGATGTGATCCTAGATGTTTCTGGTTCGATCTCTGTGGCCAGCCTTTTTCTTGTTTTTTTTAGTTTTTCCAGCTAGTAGCAGAGAGCCCCACATGTGATCCTCAACACACCAGCCTGGCACTAGACCGGCCTAGTCAACGCACTAACCCCTCTGATCAGCGGCAATGGCTAAGTCTATCTCTGTAACAAAAGTTCAGACAGTTATAATTCAAATCCAAATTTAATTGCTAAAAAGTAAAATGTCTACCAATACTTTGACTAGGATTATATGAGGATCTGTGAGGATGTTTGAAACACTTCAAAAACTAAATCTATTTGTTTTTAATGTTGAACAATAATCCGCTCTCTGTTTACTTTCAAAAAAATTGCAATATAACAAATATTATTTGTGTTATTTCATTAAATGTCGCATAGGATTAATTCACGTCTTTTAATGCATAAATCCAAATATTGCATATAATATACGTTTTTGAATCAAATAATGTGTGGAATTCAAATATGCCATCGAACATAATTTTTGAGCAAGTTACAATTTTCTAAATAATTTAAATACCATTTAATGTCTTTCTTAAATATATCATAACTTTATTTTCGTAATTCCAAATTCAACAAATAATATGTATAAATCGATTAGCTCGACGAGGCCGTTATAAATATGCATTCCATGATATCATTTGAAGCATGCATCATGTAAAAAATTAAAACCTGAATGGTTTATGCAAATAAAATGAGCCCAAATAAATATTAAAAGTGTTAATTCTTGTTCTGCACTTCACCCTTGCCATGCTACATTACTACCATGCAATTGCGCATCATTTCATCATTGCATGCTTTGTTTGCTTGTTGCATTCAATTCATATGATTGTGTAATGTATTTATTTTGGCCTCTTATGTGTTTGCTTTTTATCCGGATAGACACTAAGTAAGGAGAATACCAGGAGCCTCAGGAGTATTACCCGGATCCGTCCTATTCGGCAACAGAACTACCAGACAAGCATTTCCCCATTTTTGCATACATATAGTACCTATGCTTCTATCTTACTCTTGCATCATTGAGTTGCGATTGCATTAAATTGAATCCCAAGTACTATATAGCCTTTACTTTTAAACCCCACCAAAGCTTGTATCTCAATCCTATGAGCCATTACTGTAGCAGTTGATTGAGCCATGTGAGCCGTAGAATTGCATGTGTAGGGTTTTGTGCGAGTCCTTGGATAATGAGGTACCTAAACAACTTAATATGAGTAGAGAACTAATAAAAGAGGCATCGGTGAGCATTATCTACTATATGGTTCTTTAAGCTCACTTGTGTCCCGTAGGACCCCGAGTACGTGATTCTTGTTCCTTGACTATCGCAATATCCGCATGTGGGACCATGAATCCCCTTCGCCTGAGCTTGATTCACACTATTTCTTGGGGCCACAAAGTAGTTTGGGGCTTTATTACTATCCTGTACTTATGCCATGCTTTACTATTTATTACAATTGTGTGTGGAGCACCCGTACTATTTAGGAATTATGGAATGTTTTCGTGGTATCGACAAACCCAGTCACACTTTTGGGTTTCCAGTCATTTACTGCCATTGGCACAAACCTTGGGTCTGTCTCGGAGCCAACCAACTTCGTTGTGGGTAGCGTAATGGGGTGGCCCCCTGAAATGATTTATGAATCTTGTGAATACTTTGTCGTGAGGCCTCGTTGTGTTTTATTTGGTTCTTACCAAGATTGATCATGCGTGTGTTGCTATTTGTGCAACCCTGCTGAGGGTAAATCTTTCTGAAAGCCGTGTCCGTGGTTATGGATGACTTGGAGCACAGTTTATCGATCATACACAAGCATAACTAAAGTACCGCCTTTAATTTGACTAAGACATGACTAGTAAATAGTGCAATACTCATGGAATGGTTAATAAAATTGCCAACAAAATGGGATATTCTTCCGTGTTCTCATTGGTAAGAGAGAAGGACGGCGAGCAAGGTTATTTTACGTTTCTTATATAACTGTTGTTATTAATTAACGGGCATCCATCCATCTCAGGTTGGGCGGATGTGTAGCGTGTCTCTATAGAACTTTGTAGATATTATTTTTTGCTGCAATTGCGTCACCCCCAGGTTGTTCCCCTTAGATGCATTAAGACTTGCGGAGTACCCCTAGGGTCTCACACTATAAATATTTGGTTCAGATGGATAGGTATACTCCTAGGGATGTTACTAGGTTGAGGAGACATATGATGGTGGCAACGACTATCAGGTGTAGGGATTCCGGGGATGGAGATCCATGAGATCTGTGGGCGGGATGTCCTTAGTTCTGTGGCATCTTATGATGATTTGCTTCTTATCGTACTCGGATCTTCTATTCCGGTTCCACTTGATACTCTATTGCGTGATGTATGAGGAGATATCCTAAACTACTATATCTATCTAGGACATTTGGATCTTGCCATATGGCGTTGAATATTTCTGTTTCTGTTCTTTCTAGATGGTGTGACTCTGATGTCTATTGTAAGTCGCATGCATACATACATACTCATTTTTGTATGTCCTGGCCGCGTTACCTGTCGCTTACGCTACTCGCTCTTGTCCCAATGTTCTTGAAAGTGGATAAGGTGGTCGACCGATATCGTGCCCTGCTTCGCTTCGATGGGCCTACATGTGGGTGGCCTTGGGCCTCAACGGTAGAATTCCTTATCCACTTTTGGGTTCATCCAGGCTCGTGCTTAGAGAGTAATGTCCGAGGTATTACAATTCTGCTCTATATGAGGGAGAAATTGTCCGCCTTGGACTGCCAGACATTCTTGTCATTCTCAGAGGCGGTATTTGTAGGCTTAGCGAGGTGCATAGCCTCTTTGACATACGTCAACTTGTAGGGGACTAGGAGGATCCTCAGGTTGTGGTACCAGGCGGTGAAGTTGGTCCCATCATTTTCAGTTTGTCCTTCTCTAGGAATGAGCTAAGGTTGAAAGTGGGTGGGAGACACATCTATAATGGATTTGCAAAGTACTTAGACCATGTTCATAATATAAGTTCAAGTTTTAATTTATGCTAAACTAAAACAAAAAAATAACCCCCACTCAAACAAACATCCCTCAATTTGTTCAGCGATCACACGATCCTAATCCACTACACCACCCCCAATCGTCACGGCCGGCAATATAGCTTCAAAGTTAGACATTCCCAATATCAATCACATCATATCTGACTCATGCTCGACCTTTCTGTCTCTTGTGTTCCGAGACCATGTCTGTACATGCTAGGCTCTCCAATTCTAACTCATGTGTATTGCAGTGCAACATGGCTGACACCTACTGTATGCGAACTAAGATATGTATGACACTCGATCGTCACGGCGTGCCTTATAACGGAGAACTTTCTTGGTGGTGCACACGCGAGGGGAACACTATAATTGGAAATATGTGAGAGATCATCCTATTAGGCTATCATCGTATATCCTAATACACAAGCAAAATAAGATGCATAAAAGAATACTTCAAAAGTATGGTGCCATGATATCGTTGCAGCACCTTCATCTCCATCGAGAGCTCCAATGCAAAATGTTTCATAAACTTACCACTACCATGTCACAACACATGCCCCTGCAAAATAAATTTAGACGCCTCTACTTTATCTTTTGCATGTTTTACATGGCTTTAGGGCTTTTGCAGTAGAACCCCCTTCCCACCTACAAACCTAAAGCCACAACATGGATTCAATGATTGCTTTTTCTCTTACTTTTTCAGGGCCCTCCGATGTAAATGTCATATCAACTACTTCAGAAAGACAGACACCCCCCACAGCCACTTACTTGTGGACTAGTCTCGTGAATCACCACATAATGTCGGTTGGGGGTCACTTCATCAAACAATATCGCGATATAAACAAGTACACGAAAGACGGTAGCAACTAGAAAATCCATGCCCATATATTGCTATATATTATATCAGTGTGATATGTCTACCCATAGATTTTCTCTTCTACCACCTTGAGGGGTTCCTGAAGGGAATATGCCCGAGAGGCAATAATAAAGTGGTTATTATCGTATTCCATGTTTATGATAAATTTTTATTTTGCATGCTATAATTGTATTGATCGGAAAAATCAATACATGTGTGTTTAATAAACAAAAAGGGTTCCTAGTTATGCCTCTCTTATAGACTAGCTTGTTGATTAACAAGATGATCAAGGTTTCTTGACCATAGACATTGGATGTTGTTAATAACAAGGTCACACCATTGGTGGAATGATGTGATGAACATTCATCCGAAGTATAGCATTACGATCAAGTCATTATGTTTATATTGCTACAACATCATATGAAGTAATCTTTATCCTTAGACCATGAGATCATGTTAATTTCTAACACTGGAAGAGTATCTTGATAACATCAAACAACACACCGTAACAGGGTGACTATAAAGATGGGTTCAGTACTACGAAGGTGTTATGTTGAGGCTCATTGATCAAGAGTGGGATTTGTCAATCCCGATGACGGATAGATATACTCTGGGCCCTCTCGGTGATATCACATTGAGATAGCTTGCAAGCAAGTGATGTGATCACTAGAATGTTATATCACGGGAACGAGGAAAGAGTGCATGTCGGTAACGAGATCAAACTAGGTATGGAGATACCGATGATCGAATCTCGGACATGTAATATATCGAGGGACAAAGGGATTTAGTTACAAGCGTTAAAGGTTCTCACGATCACAGAAGTCATCGTTGAATGTGTAGGAGTCAGTACAGATCTCCAGGTCCCGCTGCTGATTATTGATCGGAGAGGGTCTCGATCATGCCTGCATTATTCGTGAACCGTAGGGTGACACACTTAAGAGTTATCAGACACCATTTTGGAACACATATGTTTCAGACGAAAGAATTGCAAAGCGCAGGAATTGTTTCGATAGAAACCGGAAATTGTTTCGGGTGAAATTGTAGAAAGTGGTTCTACATGTGATATTGAAATATTGCAAGGGGTTTTATGTGAATGTTTGTCAATTAAAGTAATTAACAAAATTCTAAATAAAATTAATAAAAGAGTTTTATTAAATGAGAGAGCATTAAATTTGGAGAAATTTAATGCATTTAAAGTGGAGACTTTAAAAGGGAATGTGAAGAGGCATTTTAATGTGGAGGGGGTTACCACCACATGAATGGAGGAGGTGAAGAGGCACCTCCTCCATGCGCCGGCCATGAAGGAGGGGCACCCCCCTCCTCCTATAAAAGGCCCCCCTCACTCCCCTTCTTCACACACCTCCTTGTGAAGGATCTCTCTCCCCCTCTAGAATTATTCCCCCATGGTCTCGGATTAGCGAGATACATGTTCCCGGTGGCATTTCGTCTAGAAGGAGTTGCTGCTTCTGCTGGATCGCTGGAGCGAGGAGGTGGAGGTTGTCCGGTGGCTTGAACGTGTGTGCGAGTACGGATGCGTTGCTGAGTTGCGGCGCTCGGACTTCCTCACGATCTTGAGATCGGCAAGTGTACAACTACATCAACCACGAGTTCCTACTCGTTAACAAAACTCGTTGTCTTCGAGGGTAAGTTCTCGTTGGATGTATGTCCACCCGTTGCTTTGTACCTAGTAGATAGATCTTGGCGTGTAGTTCACACCATAAGAATTTTTTTGTTTTCTATGCTGCGGACCCAACAGTGGTATCAGAGCCTAATCTATGCGTAGGTGCTTTGCACGGGTAGTACACATATGTTTATATGTGGGCGATGATGACCATGTTATTGCATCTTCTATGTATTTTGGATATTGGTGGCATAGTGGGATGAAGCAGCCCGGACCAACCTTACATGTCATCGTACATGAGACCGGTTCCATGACTGACATGCAACTAGTTTTGCATAAGTGGCTAGCGGGTGTCTGTCTCTCCTACTATAGGCAATATCTGATTTATAACGAGTTGCTAATAATTTGGTTATCCTCGTTGTGGTTCTTGTTCGTAGGTAAGAACGGTTCTATCTCCGAAAGCCCTAAGCCACGTAAAACTTGCAAATGATAAATTAGAGGCGTCTAGTTTAGATCGTTGTTGGGCTAGTGTATTGATATGGTATTGTTGTAAGTAAATGTATGATAGATACTCTTACAACACACTTAACGTGTAAGTTCCATAGACCTTGGCCTTACACACAAAGGAATGATAGAGATCATACCACGATGCAAGTGATAGAGATCAAATGCATGGACCATATCATCTCACATTACACATTAGATGTTGGCATCTTATACTGCTAGTTTGGCGCATTTGGTAGCATTGTAAGATGATCCCACATTTAGATATCAAGATACAAATGTGTTCTTCCTTAAGTATACACCGTTCTGTGGATCGTGTTTCGAGACATCACGTGATGATCGGGTGTACTCAAATCTACGCTTTCATAGGAACGGGTGTAAGACGGTTTTACACACGCGAATACTAAGGTTATTACTTGGCGAGCCTAGCATGTATAGACATGGCCTCGGAACACAGACCGAAAGGTTAAGCATGAGTCATATAGTTGATATGATGCCCATATAGATGCTCGCCTTTGAAGCTACATCAACTCACGTGATGATCGGACTTGGTGTAGTGGATTTGGTTCATGTAATCACCAAAAAGGCACGAGGGAAGTCGTTTTTGAGTGGGAGTTCATTTCTAATTTGGATTAGTCGAACCAAATTTGTCATAAATTAAATCAAAGTGAATTTGCATAGTTTGTTGTAGTCATTGGCATTCGTTTTCTACCTTATGCTTAGTTTTTATTTGAGATAATAGAACTATAGAATTCTGGATATTTACTTTACGAACTGGTATCGTATTGTTTTGAATATCAATTTATAGTTTATAAGTCCTATTGCAAACTTTTAGCAAACTCTATTTACTCCATGAAGTTTAATAAGTAGTATTAAATCCAGAGTAAGAATCCCAATGTTAGTATCTAAAGTATCATGTTTGCCTCCATGATTATTGATAATCAAAAGTTGTTTTAATATCAAGATTATATTGGAGCTGAAAATTGTTTCAGAAACCATCATGTGTGAAAGATATTGTGATATCTGAAACAATGTTTTTGGTTGCACTATGATAGAGTATAATTTACCAAAATACATGTTCTCATATTGTATGAGAATTTGTGAAGGTTGGAGATGCTAGGCATCCGAATCTACCAAAAAGGTTTTGGGAACTGATATTATACTCGCGATTCTTCCTTATAGGCTATAGTAGCTTGATCATAAAAGTTGTCATGATAAGGATGAATAGAAGATGTAAGTAAAATGTTTACTACACTAATAGATTACTAAAGAATGGATTTTTGAAAGAATGCCAAACATTTGATGATGGTGATCCACTTCAAAGTGCAAGTCCAAAGGTATTAGTATTTGACTATATACAAGCTTTGTACCATGTGTCATGTTGATGACACCACTATTGATGTTGATAGATTCTTTTAAAAGAAAAGGAATTGCTGAAAGAGAATCTATAAAATATTTGGCAGAAAATAAAAGGTTGGAGATGTCCAATTTGGCTATATAGAAGATATACATGTTATGGTTGTATTCCTTGCTTAATAAACAATGTGGTTCTTAGGTATTGGATACCGATATTGGATACCGAATTGGTTGGTATGAAGTGTCATACAGGACAACGCAATTTATGAACTGCAATGGCCTAAGTAACTAGCAAGAGAATAAGTGATGATGATCATCGAAATCAAATAAAGTGTTATTGTGCTTTTTAGTTGTCGTCAAACCTAGCCTTCAAGATTTGTTTTAATAATTGTTATTTTGTTCCGGTATTACGAGAACAATGGTTGTTCAAATAATTACCGTATTCCATAAAGGATGGATGAACTTTTACAAGTCTAGTGGGAGAAATCACATCCATAAACACTGTTGCTAAAATGTCACAAGGAAAATGATTGAAAGATCACTTATGAAGTGACATCGTTGTTTAAATTATATTGGAACGAAAACATGAAGAAACTCCATGTTGATGGATTTTTGGAGTCTTTGATTTTGATCAATTGACGCATGTGAGACTTTCCTCGAGATAATTGAAACTCCGTCCATAGGCCAGAGAGGAATGGATGACTAGCTTATTGGAAATTGTGCATGCTGATGTGCATAGTCCATTATGTGTAGCCATATGCGATGGATCCTTTTGCTTCATATGCTTTCTTCGAAAATTTGAGTGAATATATCTGTATATTTACTTAATAAGGAAGAAGTATGAAACATTTGAAAGTTGTTCAAAGACTTTCAAGATGAAGTGGAAAATCATCGTAACAAGAAAATAAAGAGTTTATGATTCGATCATAAAGGAAGATATTTGAGTTACATGTTTAGCAAAACACCTAAGATTTGAGGAATTGTTCCATGAATTTGGATTTCCCGATAAACCACAGGAGTATGGTATGTTCGAGAGATGAAATCAAACCATGTTTGACAGGGTAAGATCAAAGGTGTCATTTATAAAACTGCCATTATGTTTTAAGGATTGAAGCTTTAGAGACTACCGCTTTTACACTGAAAAGAGCACCATCGTGATCCATTGAAATGACACCATATGAGTTATGGTTTGGGATAAAACCCGAATTGTCTTTTCTTAAATTTTGGTATGTTATGCATAAGTAAAATGTTTACAACCAAAGTCGGATAAGCACGTCTTTGTAGGTTATCCCAAAGAATTTGTTGGGAATTTCTCCATAACACCGAGGACAAAAGAGTTTGTTACTTGGAACGTTAAGTTTCTTGAGAAGGAATTTTTCGTGAAAAGTTAAGTGGAAGGACAATAGAAACTTGATAAGGTTATTGAACCTTAGCTATATGTGCTAAGTAGCGCAGTACCGGAAAGTGTCCCGGTGGCGGCCACAATGCTCATGGCTCCCGTGATTACAAAAGGTGTGATCTCGGAGATTAGAGTTCCTATTGAACCGTGTGGGTCGGTAAGAATCAAATAGTAAGATTTGATAAGCAAGTCGTTATTGTTTTGACAATGATGAACCGACTACATGCAAAGAAGCGATGATGGGCCTTGACTCCATAAAATGACTAGAAGTCATAGAATCCGTGATAGTATCCATACACTAGAAATCAAGTTTCTGAACTTGGAAGACCCTCCGGAAAGGCATGAAGCCTATAGGTTGTGTTTGGATCTATAAAGAAATAGACATGGATGTTTAACATCTATGAAATAGTCGACATGTCGGAAAGAAGTTTACGGCAATGTTCAAGGAGTTGACTATGACAAGATTTGATCTTTCATAGCGATATTTAGTCTTGACGGATTAATGTAGCAACCACTATAGTTGAATAAACAAAACAAGGTTCTTCTAATAGAATGGTTACCTAGGACGTGTACATGACACGGTCCGAAGGGTTTTGTTAATTCAAAGGGTGCTAAAAGTGCATGCAAACTTCAATAGTTGAAGTAAGCATAGCGGAGTTGGAATCTTCACCATGATGAAACTGTTAAAAGAGTTTAAATTCATCGGAGATGATCAAGATGCTTGCATTTGCAAGAAATTAAGTGGGAGCACTGAGACATATATCTAATACATTATGTAGAGGACATATTGTTGATTGGAAATGATGTATCTTGTATTGACACAAGTTAAGAATTTCATTAAAATAAGATTTCGATGAAAAACTTGGGCAAAACCGGAATATTAGGCATCAATATCTATATGGATAGATTAAGGCACTAATATGGTTGTGCTAGACATACATATATGAGATATTGAAAGGGTTCAATATGGAAACAACAAGAAAGGTTCTTGCTGCATGGAAAGGATTGTATCAAAATTCAAGTGTTTCAACACTTGGTGAGTAAAATCACATGAAGATTTTGATCGATTATACCATGATATGTATATATATAGAATGTCCTATGCTCTAAATGTTATGAGCACATACCAGAATGATTCATGAGATGATCATTGGACAATAGTAAAGATATTCTTATGAGCTTTGGAAGAACTAAGAATATATAATGTATAAGTGACAAATAGTTAAAGGTAGTTCATTGTAAAGTGTTACATTGATACTAGTTTTGTCACAAGATACAAATTAAATTTATCTCAATTTAGACTATGGGTGGCACAATGTAATGGAAAGGATGTTCCATGATGGATTTCGATGAGTTCCAAAGTTGAGACATTGTGACGGATACTACAACAAAAGGCTAAGTATATGACTGCTATAGTAGCAGCATAGGAGGGCATTTGTGTTAACTAGTTTGTTATCAAACTAGTTGTGGTTTTAAGTGCGCTAATACTATGAAGATATATTGTGTGACAATAATATCAACATATTTTAACCGGAACGAACTAAAGGTCTCACCAAAGGACCAAATTTATACAATGCCATCTCATTTGAGAATGAGTGATGCGTAGAGACGCAGAGACATGCAAATACACACGGACCTGAAACTGTCAGATCCGGAGATTATGTTAACCACTAGCAATAGCGTATATGAAACACCAGAAAGCCATAGGTGTTCAATACGCAAAGTTTTTCAAACTAGATTATTGACTCTAGTGCAAGTGGGAGACTGAAGGGAATATGCCCGAGAGGCAATAATAAAGTGGTTATTCTCTTATTCCATGTTTATGATAAATTTTTATTTTGCATGCTATAATTGTATTGATCGGAAACATCAATACATGTGTGTTTAATAAACAAAAAGGGTTCCTAGTTATGCCTCTCTTATAGACTAGCTTGTTGATTAACAAGATGATCAAGGTTTCCTGATCATAGACATTGGATGTTGTTAATAACAAGGTCACACCATTGGTGGAATGATGTGATGAACATTCATCCGAAGTATAGCATTACGATCAAGTCATTATGTTTATATTGCTATAACATCATACGAAGTAATCTTTATCCTTAGACCATGAGATCATGTTAATTGCTAACACTGGAAGAGTATCTTGATAACATCAAACAACACACCGTAACAGGGTGACTATAAAGATGGGTTCAGTACTACGAAGGTGTTATGTTGAGGCTCATTGATCAAGAGTGGGATTTGTCAATCCCGATGACGGATAGATATACTCTGGGCCCTCTCGGTGATATCACATTGAGATAGCTTGCAAGCAAGTGATGTGATCACTAGAATGTTATATCACGGGAACGAGGAAAGAGTGCATGTCGGTAACGAGATCAAACTAGGTATGGAGATACCGATGATTGAATCTCGGACATCTAATATATCGAGGGACAAAGGGATTTAGTTACAAGCGTTAAAGGTTCTCACGATCATAGAAGTCATCGTTGAATGTGTAGGAGTCAGTACGGATCACCAGGTCCCGCTGTTGATTATTGATCGGAGAGGGGTCTCGATCATGTTTGCATTATTCGCGAACCGTAGGGTGACACACTTAAGAGTTACCGGACACCATTTTGGAGCACATATGTTTCAGACGAAAGAATTGCAAAGCAGAGAAATTGTTTCGATAGAAACCAGAAATTGTTTCGGGTGAAATTGCAGAAAGTGGTTCTACATGTGATATTGAAATATTGCAAGGGGTTTTATGTGAATGTTTGTCAATTAAAGTAATTAACAAAATTCTGAATAAAATTAATAAAATAGTTTTATTAAATGAGAGAGCATTAAATTTGGAGAAATTTAATGCATTTAAAGTGGAGACTTTAAAAGGGAATGTGAAGAGGCATTTTAATGTGGAGGGGTTACCACCACATGAATGGAGGAGGTGAAGAGGCACCTCCTCCATGTGCCGGCCATGAAGGAGGGGCACCCCCCCTCCTCCTATAAAAGGTCCCCCTCACTCCCCTTCTTCACACACCTCCTTGTGAAGGATCTCTCTCTCCCTCTAGAATTATTCCCCCATGGTCTCGGATTAGCGAGATACATGTTCCCGGTGGCATTTCGTCTAGAAGGAGTTGCTGCTTCCGCTGGATTGCTAGAGCGAGGAGGTGGAGGTTGTCCGGTGGCTTGAATGTGTGTGCGAGTACGGATGCGCTGCTGAGTTGCGGCGCTCGGACTTCCTCACGATCTTGAGATCGGCAAGTGTACGACTACATCAACCACGAGTTCCTACTCGTTAACAAAACTCGTTGTCTTCGAGGGTAAGTTCTCGTTGGATGTATGTCCACCCGTTGCTTTGTACCTAGTAGATAGATCTTGGCGTGTAGTTCACACCGTAGGAAAAATTTTGTTTTCTATGCTGCGGACCCAACAGTTCCACAGCAGAAAAACAAAAAAATCTAACTACGCGAACACAGTAACCGAGATCTATACTATGTAGACATAAGTAACGGAGGGGAAAATGGTATTCATACCCTTGAAGACCGAGGTACACCTTACGCGGGTAGGCATATGTTGATGAAGAAGAACAGCTCCAAGCGCCCCAAGTGTGGCACCTCCGAAGTTCTACAAACGTCCGGTGTAGGCGACGTCTTCTGGGCTCCGATCCAGCCGAGCAGCGAACGAAGAAATATGGTGGACCAAACAGCGCATGATAGTAGTGCCAAGGTGGAGAACTCAAGTCCCTCAAAGTTCTCTCCAATATTACGGAGAAACCTTTAAAGAAAATGAGAGAGAGAAGAGAGAATAGGATGCCTTCCAAGGGGAGGGGTGCCCCTTTATTTATAGGAGGAGGGAAGGGACAACACCCAAAGGGCAAGCGGTGTGGGACTAACACACCCACCGACCACCAAGGAAGCCGTCCGCCCCAGGTGGGCCCAGGCGGGGAGCCCACTAGGGCTAGGTGGGCTGGCCCCTCCTCCCCATGCGCCTTGCCCTCTCGGGCCTCCCCTCTGGGTGAGGCCCATTAGGCATGGGCTGCCTTTTAAAATAAAAATATATGTTTTAGTGTTAATTCAACTAATTAATGTAAAACACACATATTATTATACTTACACTTCGGAACTCCTTCCGGACCCCTCTGATCAACATTAGGTCCTACACGGAACTTTTTTGGTTTCTCTCTCTCTCATTTCTCCTACGGTGCCGAATCAATCCCCATGCGTACCCACCCTTATGCGTGCCACACTGCCACCCTTTCGTTTGGAAATACTCCGGACATGACCGAGACCCCTCTCGTATTAATGATCATCAACGGGACCTAGATGCCTATAATGACCCCCGTGCGTTTCACGAATCTCATTGCTTGAACCTTCAACGTCGTGTCCCACTCCCTTTGCCACTATATACCTAGTTCATACGAGATTTGATCTTCAGTATCTCCATACCTAGTTCGATCATGTTACCAATGAACTCTTTTACTTGTTCCTGTGTTGTTGCATTCCATGACCCAGTCATATGTTTGTAAGCTTCGTTAATACAACGTCACTGAGTTGGCCACGTGTATCTATCTGTTACTTGGATTGGCAAATCGTAGTCTTGATACATACTCCTCTACTCTTCCCTTCGGGAAACCAGAGTGGTACCTTTTTTATCACCCTTTCATAGCTTGATACTTGATACCATCAAATCTCCCTCCAGTAACGGTGATTATGCATTATCTCACAGTAAAAGGATTAGGTTGCGAGGTTTCTTTGTTATCATCAATGATGAACGTTTGTAGCTAGATCTCATTATGATGTAACTTTGGGTGTTTGTCTATCACATCATTCAACCAATGGTATGACCTCATTGTAAATTGACATGAATGCCCATGATCTTGAAACCCTAGATCATCCATTTGACCAATGAGCTAGTTCGCTGGAGGTAACTAGAGACACGTTTTTTTACATACCACACGTGTATTAATGTTTCGTATCAACACATTTATAGCACAGCATGAAATGTATTATGAACATACAAGAGATATATCAAACAAAACACTTTATTATTTGCCTCTAGGGCATATCTCGTTCATTATGAACAGACCAGAAAGTAATAGGTCGCAGATGGGTTGCAAAGTGATGGGCCCCTTCAATCAGCACAGGCCTCTAGCAGGATGAAATAGTAACGGGCCATCATCTTATTGGGCTTCTCTCATGGGTCGGCCCACTTAATAATTATCAAGCCTTGGTTAGGCATGTCCTCTACCATGGTTTTTGTGACCATTAATGGTGGTAACTAGCCATTAACGGTGCTTCCCACGTGGTAGTTTGCATGACGTTAGCAGTCAACATGGCTGGAGAAATAGATCTAAGACAACATGAAATTCCGTGGTTGAAGGGTGCAATGCGCCACAATCGCGAAAAATCCATGGTAGATTATTTTCTGACGGAGCTTTTACCACGGGTACCCATCTAGCGTAGAAGACTTTTTGACCATGGAAACTATCTATTGAAAAAGCCAACTTTTCTTGTGGTGTTGTTAGGGACATAGCCCTCTCGTGCCTTTGCAACTTCATTGACATGATTCTCTACAAAGAAGGAGGATTAAACCCAGGTCGAAGCAGAGTAACGAAGATACAAACATAGCTACGGAGGCAAACTCACCAGCAACAGTCTTCATCTGCCGATTGGCATGTATCAGCAACTACAACTCATGTTGGGGTTGATCCACCTCCGCATGATGCATAGTCACGTCGTGATGTCACAACAAATACCAAGAATTAGCACGACTAGGGGAATCGAAACCGCTATAGTATTGAGTCGCCACTACATGGCGACCCGATCCTCGGGGACTAGGGGAATCGAAACCTCTACAGTCTCGAGTCGCCACTACATGGCGACCCGATCCTCCGGGACCGGGGGAATTGAAACCTCTACAGTCTCGAGTCGCCACTACATGGAAACCTGATCCTCAAGGACTGGGGGAATCAAAGCTATAAAGTCTTGGGTCACTAATACTCAATGACATGACCCTCGGGGACTGGATACTACATACCTAAAGAGCCTAGCCGAGCATTCGGTGTAGCTCGATCGTCTCCACCATTGGTAGCGGATATGCGACTCCTCTAGAGTCGCGTGCCATAATTCCGACATCACCATCAAGGACTTCTCCAACTGCTGGTGCTTGCGGCTACATAACTACAGATGCACCCTTGGCGAAAATCCACACAAACTTCATCACCGCAGTCGTCGTGCTCGTGGGAGCATGCGTGGTAGCTTTCCTCGGCACAGCCACATTCCCGGCAGCCCCCTCCACAGTAGCCTCACTCGACTAAGCAGGATCAGCCTTTTACTTCTTGGCATCGGTGCCAGTCCCTTCTGTCGGCTCGCCCTTCCCCTTCTTGGAAGCTTCCTCTTATTCTTTGGGCTTGGAGGGACTCAAGCGGCTCTCCAAAATTTTGGCCATGCCGACGCATTTTTCCTTCTTCACTTTGACCCTATAAAATGCAGGAAGAGATGAATCAAAGGACTCAAATGAAAACACACCACAACAAAAAAGTATAACGTATCTGCTAATCCCTTGGCAACTGGGATCTTCCTCCACCCCATAGTGATGTGCGGGGCCTTCTCCAACTCAGCAACCAGTCGACGCGACAAGCCGGTCTCCATAAGAGTCGCCTGATGTCACGACTTCAATGCCATCTCCTACTTCACTACTACTTGTGAGGGGCACAGAACCCGCTTAGAGTTGAGCTCCCCAACCATCTCCAGTTTGTTGTCGTAGTGCTCGTCCTTGATGCTACAACTAGCTTCCTCCTCCTTGTGCTTCTGCAAGTGAATCTTCCGGGCCATGGAGGGGGGGTTCGACTTCTGAGTCGGTGGCCTCTTCCTCCTCCTCGTCGCCCTCTAAAACGTTCTTCTCCCCTCTGCTAGGAGCTTCTCTAGCACTTCACCATCGAGTGGGTCCCACCAGTGCATCACGATATGGAACATCTCTAAGTAGAGAGGTAAAATGGTCAATGACCCGATTTCTCAGTGAAAACAACTACGAGTGGAAAAGTGAAGAGGCTTATTGTAGGAGCCGGATTCTTCTCTGTCCTATATAGTCGAGGACCATCCTAGAACCCGTCAAATTTAGTGTCTCTGATCTTCTTTAGAGCGACCAAATAATTCTCAGGATTCCACCTTGTTGCGGTCCATCGCGTGGGGTCGTTTTTCCTGGTATACTAAAACATCCAGTGCGGGTGAGTGGCGATAGGGATCAGTTGTCAATAGAGCCAACAGTTGTAGAGGTTGACTATCTTCAACCCCTCCTTCTCTAGCTCTGCCATACAAGTACACATCTCCAAGACGACCATCGCATGATCCTTGAGTAGCTTCTTTGCCAAAAGCCACGCCATAACACTCCGCTCGACATTGTATCTTGGAAACGCCACCTCACCCTCTGGCGTGGACTCCTTCACGAAGAACCATAGTTTCCTCCATTTGCTATCCGAATTCTTCAAGAGCAGCAGCTTGTAGAATTCCGCATTACCTTTCACTTGGAAGGTTATGCCGCTTGCTGCCCGGCTGGCCCATTCTTCTGATCACGGCTGACCCAGCCGTGGAAAAGCTCGAACCAAAGCGGGAAATATGGTAGGCAGTCAAGGTAGCTCTTGCAGAAAGCCACGAAAATGGAAATCTGCTTGATGTTGTGCGGGCCCAGATCTAAGGGCTTGAAGTTGTAATGGCACAGAAGCGCCAAAAGAAGAGTGAAGAGGGGAATTCTAGTTCCTACTCCAGATGTCTAGGGAGCGAGATGAACTCTCCCTCCCGAGGCTTCGGCTCGGTCTCGCTCGCTAGCGAGATCCGGTAGCTGCCCTTTGGGAGGATCCCAGCAGTGACGAACAGAAGCAAAATCTTCTCTATGTATCGGGACATGCCCCACACATCCTTGGTGGTCATCTTGAAGAAAAGGCTCGCGCGATGCGGAGGCTATGGATGACTAGCCTAAGGTCTAGCGGTATGAGGAAGATGAGCGAGTGAGGGAAGTGCGGAGTGGGGCCCGTATATCACGCCCTCACTGCCCTTAAATAAAGGACTCTCTAGACGTCATGGAAATTAGCCATTAACAGTGCGATAGTTCTGCATATTACCATTGGAATTTGCCTAACGGCTAGTGACAAGGGGTGACCTTGGCAATGTCCATAGAGAAGGACTTAGAATTTTGCGAAAAATAGAACGCTGGGGATTTCGTCGAATGTTTGGAGGATAATGGAGTCAAAGTCGCCTGAATATTTGGTGAATCACACTATTATAGATTGCTTGGAGATTTTTCAGTGTACTTCCCGAGGCTTCTCCCGCCCTATATATAATAGGTCAGGTCTCAAAGCTGTATGCGGATAGGTTACATATGCATAATTACAATACCAACACAGTGTTGGTTCTTTATTCCCTTTCCTAATACAACTAAAGCCTTTGTTGGTTGCTTCTTTTGGGCCATCATCTTGACTCTTCATGGGCCGTAAGCCTTTTATACAGCCAGGGTAGAAAATCATAGGTACCCAAGTAACTGTACCTATGTAAGTAGCCCCCGAGACTCAACCCGAACCGTAGATTCGGGTTGAGTCTCAAAGATATGCTTAGTTTTTACTATTTTCAGTTTTATAGGGATTTGGTACAACGAGCCTGATGCATCCGACGGGTCGGGAATAAGTTAATTGCTCCTGAGCAAAGGCAAGGTTATCCTACATCAAATTCAACTCCCCGGGCCTGAATTTGGAATTTATTACTGGTGTAATTCAGTTCGGGCCGCTGAGGTCTTATCGAATACTGAATCCTAGTTTTATTTTATCAGGTACCCAACGCGTCCGTCGGGATTTTTTATCGTATCGTAGATACGGATATATTGCTAGCAGAGTGCATTCTTGTGCGATTACCAGGCCACACAGTATGAATCCAGAGGTCTTACCTTCATGTTTTTGAACATGGCATTCGGAGTTTTGTCGCGTTCGAGTGTGATCTGAGGTTTTTCTTATATATTGATTTTGTTGGCTACCGGATTTCGCAGCTGGAACTAAGAGTTTCTTATGGACACTCCTAATAGGATTATTTTTTGAAAACTGTTCATTTGTTTTCCTTTATCAGGTGCGCATCAGCGCTCCTAATAGGAGTAGCCCCCAAGGCTATGTTCGGATGTATGCATCAGGACATAGGCTCGAAAATCTTGGATTATACTTGCACCGTCAATATTTCCTCAAATTTTGTTGGCTGGGCGACCAGTGCTCCTGATAAGAGTAGCCCACAAGGCTACAGTCGAAATCTTTGTATTCGATTGTAGTCTCAATCTTTGTGATGTAGGATTTTACCTCGACTCCAAATTTTTCTTCGGGTCCGTATCCCTTGTACTAAGCCGCAATGTTATGAATTGTCTTATTATGATGCCATTGATGGCGAATTTTACGCTGTTGATTCGCTGAAGATACGTCTTGACGAGACATTTCGAACATGGGACTGTGCAGCAGTAATAATGATGCGTGGTGGCGTATTCAGCGGAGTTTTTTGACTGCACGTCCCCTTTTTGCACGAAGATTGAGGCGACATGCATTGTTCTCGCGCTTTTACCACAGCAATAACTTCTTAAGATATTTTTGTTTATAGAATCTTTTGACACGTGCCACCATCCTGTGTGTTTCTGATGGTTCGATTTTACATCGAACGGTCCAAGCTATGTGTCCTTGCTCTTTCTAAAGGGAAGGGGATTTATTTTACTTGTTTTTACCCCTTCCCCGCTAACTTCATCTTCTTCCTTGCGCCCTTGCCTTTCTCTTGCTTCCTCGCCTACTCCGGCTATTCTTCATCGTGCTTGTGTCACTCCTCCACCACCATGGGCAAAATCAGGGTGGGGATTTCCGCCACGGCAGCCAAGGCCATTAGAAATAGGGTTGTTGGATGGGCCCCTTCGAAGTGCTCTGTGCAGGAGTTGCACGAGGCGCGGAACTCCGGCCATCTGGAGGAGGGCGCCTTCAAGCTCCCTGGGGATGAAGCTACTACAATCCCCGAATCGGGCTCGAGGCTAATGTACCTTTCCTTTCTTTTCTGTGGCCTCTCTCTCCCTGTCCATGAATTCCTTCGTGGTCTCCTTTTCGTCGATCGCGTGTAGCTGTATCAGCTCACGCCCAACTCTATCCTCCATGTTGCTTGCTTTGTTACTCTTTGTGAATGCTTCCTCGGGATCCATCCCCACTGGGGCATGTGGAAGTACTTCTTTTATGTTCGTTGGAATGTCACCGATACCATTGTCCATGATGTTTGTGGTGCCATTTTTTTTGTCCGCTCCGATGTAGACTATTTTGACTTTAAGATCACTCACTCTATCTAGGGGTGGAAAACCAAGTGGTTTTACATCAAAGATCAGTCGGTCGAAGGTCAGTCTTTCGGCTTAGCCCCCTTTGACCCTAAGAAGCCTTGTAACAAACTTGATTCTTGGTATTAGCATCCCACTCCCAAAGAAATGATGGAGATTGAACCCCTTCTTGCCCGTATTTCAAAATTGCGTCATGAGGTCGGCAAGGAACTATCAGGGCTTCAAATTTTGGCATATTTCTTGCGGATCCGCGTGTAGCCTCTGTAGGCCAGGCTTTCTGGTATGTGGGCATATACCGGTAAGAAGGACCCCACCAGGATCTCACGGGATGATCTTACCCTTAAGGTGTATAAAAAAGGGTTCGGAATTTTACGACCCTTACGAAGAAAAGCTTGATTCCCACTGATTGTCGTGTAAAGCCTTTTGGCAAAAAGAACCGCCTTCCCGAGGTAACTTCCTTGATCTTTCGCTCA
The DNA here is from genome assembly GCA_910589775.1 of Avena eriantha. Lineage (NCBI taxonomy): Eukaryota > Viridiplantae > Streptophyta > Magnoliopsida > Poales > Poaceae > Avena > Avena eriantha. The sequence continues at coordinate 395,737,798 of OU342742.1, read as the reverse complement.
TTGTTCATCTCTTTTTTTGTTCTTTTGCAATTATCCTTATTTGTGATTGTTAAACTTATGTTTACGCTGGATTATGATCATCTATCCGGCCTTCCTCCTCTTCCTAAGAGCAGTGAGATTCCCGTTGATCCTTCTGCATCCGACGATCTCCCTATGACTAGGACTGCTGCTAATGAGGAGATGGAGATGTCTGCCGCAGAATCTTCATCGGGGACACCGTCACTTCCATCGGCTCGTTCTAAAGATTTTTGCGTGGCGCATGCTGGCAAAAAAAGGAAATGTTCTAACACCGTGGAGGTGGTTAAAGACTCGGATGAGTCCACTGGTTCAAAGCCTTTGCGTGTCGTCCCAATTTCATCGGCTCCACATAAGATGAATATGTTTCGCTTTACGCGGAACGTTTCTTCGTAAGTACTTACTAGCTTTTCTATTTTTCTGGATGATCCTGTGTTTTGATCATTGCGTGTTTGATTTGTAGTGATGACGGGGAAGATCCTCCTATGTCTCCTCCCGACACATCTGTCGCCCCTCCTGCAAAATCTCCGCAGCTATCCACGAGCCCAAAGGATTTGCATGCTTCTCCTGCAGGTCAAATTATCCACCAAGATGTGCCACTTCATAGAGACTGCCAACGCAGAAAATATGAAAATCAGAAGGAAAAGGCGTGGTGATATCTGAAAGCCCTATCAAGGTGGATATGCAAGACGTAAGTGTATCCATGCTTTTTTAATTTCACCATGGATCCTCCTTTGTTTTTTTCCTAATGTCCTTCTTCGCAGCCTGTGATGCGTGAGATGGTTGATATGGCTTCTCACTAAATCAGGATCTGTAATGAAGCCGAAGGTTTGAAAGGTATATTTTCATCTTTTTGCTGATTTTGTACTTACTTCTATTTTTCTGACTTTTTGTGTTAACTTCTGATTTCTTTAGCTGCCGCTAAACATAGGTCATCCGGGACGAGGCGATGAAGCGTTTCGACGTTCTGGAGGACAAACTTCGGATTGCTGAGGAAGCTTTGGAAGAGGCCAAGTAGAAAGCCAGTGCTGATGCCCAAGAGAAGGCCAAACAAGCTGCCATCCAAGATGAAAGTCTTCAGAAGCGCTTGGAGACCCTCAATGTTTCCTTAACTCCTAAGTTTTCTGTTGGCAAGGGAGAAATTTTGTTTCAATCCCCATTTTGTAGCTTCTGCGTTCTTATTCCCCCTTTTTTGGTATGTGTAGAGCTGACAGGCCAAAATTTGTTGCTGCATGAAGATAAGGAGGTTGATCCTTTATGGGATGTTGTTAGCACTTTGGAGGCTATCAGTGTTCGTGTGCACAACCTCCTTGTCCGCTCACGCTGTGCCTTCAAGAGCCTGCATGCCGAAGTTTTTCCATCAAAGGAATTACTTGCTGAGTTGAACGACCTTGTCGCTATTTTTGGTGCCGACCCTAGTCCGCTTGTTGGCTACAGTGTGACTCAGTCGAAGAGCAGCATTGAAACTTCGATGGCGTTGGCAATGGTGCATGGCAAGAAGTTCGACTGGGAGAAGGTTCGCTCCTCTGTCCCGATCAACTCCAAAGGCCAAGCAGTTGATTTGAAGCCTTTCATTAAGAGGGCCAAGAAATTTTCCCGACTGCTCCTAGGTATAGGCCCGGGTCTAGAGAAATCAGCTGCTCCTTCTTTGACCGGTGCTCCTTCTATGGCTGTTGCCCCTGTTATTCTCATAGCTAGCGCTCCCTCTGCTAGTGTGACTCTGTGTTTGGAGAAAACAACTCCTTCGCTTTTGTAGTGTTCCATATATCTTTGTTGTTGTTGTAATGAATATTTATCGTATCTTGTTGCTCAATGCTTGCTTTTGATGACAAGAAAAACTCTGTATGTATGTATGTATGTATGTATGTATGCTGAAGGCTTTTGCGTCTTTTGTATATCTTGCCAGATTTTCAGAGATTCGGAGGCTCCTGCCACACCTGTGCAATCATCGGATGCACTCCCATCCCCATCTAGAACGGGTGCAACCGATACTGCAGTTGTACGCACGATAGATCCGCTGTTGTATGTTGAGAAAATCGAGTAGGTGAAGAAGCTTGAAGGGAAACTTCAGGTTGTTCAATCGATGGTGTATGTTGCTCAATTGAAAACGTGCCAGGCCTTTGATCGTGAAGCATACTTCTTGGACGAAATTTCCGGAGCAAGTGAAAAGATGTTGTGTAAGTCTTTTTTCTTTTGCTCCCCTTTTTGTGGGATGCCAACATTTTCTCTTTTTTGCTTTGAAGGCATTCGATTGTGCGAGAGGGACGAAACCCAACATCTGCACAACTGAATTCAAGCTCTTGTGTTTGCTTCTCAAAATTCTAGGACAGACTTTTGGATTGATCACCACCGTGCTTATGTCGTGGCTCTGCTTTAGGAGCACGTGTCCGAGGTGGATCAATTTATCAAGTGTTGTCATAGATCTCTAGCCATTGTTTACAATGCCATGTTTCCTCGGGGTCCCCAGCCTCAGACTTTGGTTGATTTGATGGCGAAGTTTTGACACGGTGAACGGATTCATCATTTTTTAAAGCTTCAACTTGTAGCGGGGGCCAAGCTTGTTGTGTCTTGGGTGCACGTGCATCATACGATGCTGGATTTGGACGTCATATCATCGGGTCTGCCCTCTCCTTTGGATGGTGCTCTTGTTAGTATGGCGCATCACTATGTCGCCGCTCGTAGACCTGCGATTAGGATTGTCTGGAGGTGCCTAGAGGCAAACGAGGAGTTGTTTATGAACTTTGCCATCTGTCTGTTTTTGTTCCTATTGTATACCTTTGTACTTTTTAGAATAAATGATGTATAGGGCTATTTATACTTGTCAAAAAGGTCATATGTTTATATAAGATTTTGATTGTATGTTATATCCTTTTGTATAGGACCCGACGAGTTGATGTCCCTTGCGTAACTGTTATTGCCTTCATGTGCCTTGGAAACTTTATGCCGAGAAGTACTTTATTTATTCATTGATAAGTATAAAGGGATACATTGCATGGGCGTGTTCGCCTGGCCGTTGGCCTTATTGAATGTAAAAATGTATAAGGGTAAAGAATTTTTCTAAAAACTACAGCTTCTGTCTTGAGATGTCCCATCGCATCCCTTGCTGGTTTGAGGGGGTTTCATCTTTTCGACTGGAGGTGATGTGTCCATGCGGTAGACCAGAGAGAAAAGTAGTTGGTTTACTGAGTTGCTTGTATTTGGGAAATCGACGCATACACGTAGACCATCGCCTTTTTTAGGGATGAGTATCGGGTTGGCTACCCATGTTGCTTTTGTTATCTCCGTGACATGCCATGTATTTGTGAGGCGAGGACTTTGCTCTCCAATGGCATTGCTTTGTCGGGTGGGTTATCTATTGGCGGTTGTGCTTGATTTTGCTAGGTGCTTCCTTTTGGGCTTTTTCCTTGTTGACGTAGTTTCCAGCAATTCCCCAATTATCACGGGGAAACCCGATGAGCACGCCTTCCTATGCGGGACCAGAAGTGGAGGCCGAATAGGTAGCTTTTGCGGGTGTGTGGTGTACCTGATCTTCTAAGGTTTGTCCTTTGTGTAGTAGTTCCTCATCGGCTATTTTCAACTGGCCAAATTGTGTCTCCATCCCGAAGGATTCTAATATTTTGTTGAATTCTCGATCACAGCTATTTGAGCACCATTGGGGGCTGGCATTTTCAGCACCAGGTACACATAGTGGGGTACTGCCATAAATCTGGCGAAAGCTGGTCGTCCCAGGATCGCGTGGTAATATGAAGGCCAGTCCTTGACTTCGAACTCCAGTTTTTCGCGCCTGAAGTTTTTTGTTGATCCGAAGACTATGTCGAGGTGCACTTTTCCCAGAGGAGTTTTGGCTTTGCCTGGAACTATTCCATGAAAAGTTGTATCTGTTGGTGCTAGATTCGCCAGGGACCAATTCATTGCCCGTAGGGTTTTGGCATTGATGAGGTTAATTTTGCTTCATGCATCTAAGAAAACCTTGCTCATGTCTAACCCGCCGATTTGTGCCTCTACTATCAGTGCTTATTGACCAGGTCGTGGGACCTGAAGTGGGTGGTCAACTTTGTTGAAGGTTATTTCTTGTTCTGACCAATGAAGATACTCCAGCATAGGGGTGACGTTGTTATTGCCATGTTCACTTGTCTGGTGATCAGCTTCTGTGTTCTATTAGAGGGTCGTCCCTTCTGGATCATCGACATTTCTCCTTTTGATCTAGGGTACTCATCTTCTTTGTTTGTTGTGTTTTACGGTTATCCCGCTAGTGGTGGTGGTGGTGGTGCACCGATAGCCAAAGCGCTAGGTGTAGTAGCATAGCCTCGGTTTGCTTCTTCATTTTCCCTTGCGTTGCATAGCTCTTGCATTTTTAAGAATGTTCCGCAATCCTTTAGGAGCTGGTTGGATTGCCTCTTGTCTGTCGAGTCAACATAGAAGTGCATATTGAAGGGTTCCGTAGCAGAAAACAAAAAAAATCTGTCTACATGAACACTAATACTAGGATATATACTATGTAGACATAAGTAACAGAAGAGGAAGACGGTATTCATACCTTTGAAGACCGAGGCACGCCTTACGCAGGAAGGGGTATATGGATGAAGCCGAGCAGCTCCAAGCACACCAAGTGTGGTGCGTCCGAAGTACTAAACATGTTTGGTCTAGGCGGCGTCTCCTGGGCTTCGATCCAGTCGAGCAGCCGAAGAAGAAGATGCAAGACCGAACATCACACGATGGTAGTGTGAAGGTGGAGAACTCAAATCCCTCGAAGTCCTCCCCAATATTATGGAGAAGTCCTCAAAGGAAAATGAGAGAGAGAATGAGAGAATTGGATGCCTCCAAAGGGGTGGGGGAGACCCCTATATATAGTAGGAGGGGGGCGCACCACCCAGGGGCCAGGCGGTGTGGGACTAATGCCAACACTCACCGGCCACCGAGGGGCAGCTGCAGGCCCTAGGTGGGCCCCACTTGGGTGGCCCACAAAGCCTAGGCCAGCTGGCCCCCTCTCCCTAGGCGCCTTGCCCCTTGGGCCTCCCCTCCAGGTGAGGCCCATTAGCATTGGGCTGCCTTTAATAATAAAATAAAATATATATTTAATATTAATTCTCCAATTAACATTCAAATACACATATTATTATATTCCTTTACTCCGGAACTCCTTCCGGACCCCTTCTGATCACCATCGGATGTTACCCGAAACTATTCTGGTTTCTCTCTATATATTTCTCCTACGATACCTCATCTATCCCTAAGCACCCCCACCCTTAAGCGTGACATCCTTCGGTTTGGGAACACTCCGTACATGATTGAGAATCCTCTCATATCACGATCATCGGCGGGACCTGGATTCCGATGATGACCCCGTGAATAGTCACTGAACCGTGAATAGTCGTTTCCCGTTCCCTTTGCCATTTGATACATAGTTCATCCGAGACTTGATCTTTGGTATCTACATACGTTAGTTCGATATCATTACCGATGAACTTGTTTACTCGTTCCCATGTCGTTGCATTCTATGACCCAGTCACACGCTTGCAAGCTTTGTTAATGCAACGATACCGAGATGGCCACATATGTATCTATCTGTTACATGGAATGGCAAATCCTGGTCTTGATATGTACTCCTGTACACACCCCTTTGGGAAACCTGAGTGGCACCTTTTCGATCACCCAGTCATGGTATGATACTTGATAACCATCTAAGCTCCCTCCAGAATAGTGATTTGCATTATCTCACAGTCTAAGGATCAAGTTGCAAGGTTTCATGTGTTTATCATCAATGGTGAACTTTGTAACTAGATCTCATTGAGATACAACAATCGGATGTTTGTCTATCACGTCATTCAACCAATGACGTGACTTCATTGTCAATTGGCATAAATGCCCATGATCTTGAAACCCAGATCATCCTCATGACCAATGAACTAGTTCGCTAGAGGTAACTAGAGACACAGTTTATTCACATAACACACGTGTATTAACATTTCATATTAATACAATTATAGAACAGTATGAAATGTATTATGAACATATAGGAGATATATCAAACAATACACTTTATTATTTGCCTCTAGGACATAACTCCTTCAGTCTCCCACTTGCACTAGAGTACAAATTTATCTAGTTTAAAATAGGCAGGAACCTAACACCAATGGCATCCTGATGTTGTTGGTGCTTGGCTTGTATGAGAGCTTTAGTCGATGGATCTACCACATTTAGATCCATGTTCACATTTCAAATCTTGATTTCACCTTCGTCAACATTCTGTCGGATGACGTGAAATCGTAGCTTGATATGTTTGGCCGTGGAATGAGTTCTTGGTTCCTTTGCATTCGCAATAGCGACCGTGTTATCACAATAGATTGTCACAGGGTCTTGCGCACTTGGAATAACTCCCAGTTCAAGAACGAAATTCCTTAGCCAAACAGCCTCATTTGCCGCATCAACAACAACAATGTATTCTGACTCCATTGTAGATTGTGTAACTACCGGCTGCTTCTTGCTCTTCCAGCTTACCGCCCCACCATTCACCAAAAACACAAATCCCGTCTGAGACTTTGATTCATTAGGATCTGAGTGCCAGCTCGCATCCATGTAACCAGTTACGTTTAGAGCTTCATCATTACCTCCATAGACTTGGACCATATACTTTGTTCTCCTGGGATACCTTAGGATATTTTTCATTGTTGTCCAGTGATCCATTCCTAGATTACTTTAGTATCGGCTCGCCAAACTGAGAGCCAATGCCACATCAGGTCGAGTACTTAGCATTGCATACATGATAGATCCTATGGATGAGGCATAGGGGATGTAAGACATCCTTTCTCTATCAGCATCCGTTACTGGACATTGAGATAAACTCAGAATGCTACCTTTTGTTATAGGTGCCAAACCTCTTTTGGCATCCTCCATTTTGAACCTCTTCAAAATCTTCTCAAGGTAAGTACTTTGACTTAATGCAATCAGGCGTCTTGATCTATCTCTATAGATTTTGATGCCTAATATGTATGCAGCTTCACCTAAGTCCTTCATGGAAAATTGAGTACTCAAATTTTCTTTCACGCTTTCCATAAGTTCCACATCGTTTCCCATAAGTAATATGTCATCCACATATACTACTAGGAAAACAACTGAGATCTCACTCGCTTTCTTGTAAACACATAACTCTTATTGATTTTGGACAAATCCAAAACTCTTGATCACTTGATCAAAACGTTGGTTCCAGCTCCGAGATGCTTGGTTCAGTCCATAAATGGATCGATGAAGTTTGCATACCTTCCTAGCATCCTTAGGATCAAAAAAACCTTCTGGTTGCATCATATACAACTCTTCATCAATGTGACCATTGAGGAATGCGGTCTTGACATCCATCTACCAAATTTCATAGTCGAAATGAGTAGCAATTTCTAGTAAAATCTGGACAGCCTTAAGCATCACTATAGGAGAGTAAGTCTCATCGTAGTCGACTCCTTGAATTTTTCAAAACCCCTTTGCGACAAGTCGAGCTTTGTGAATGGTCACATTACCATCCGCATCTGTCTTTTTATTAAATATCCATTTATTTTCCACGGCCTTGTGGCCTTCCGGAATATTTACCAAGGTCCAAACTTGGTTTTCATACATGGATCCTATTTCGGATTTCATGGCTTCTAGCCATTTCTCGAAGTCCGCACTATCCATAGCTTCTTTGTAGGTTGCTGATGTCTATGCACATCTATTCTTGTAGACAGTTGTTGGGCCTCCAAGTGTAGAGGTTTGTAGAACAACAACAATTTTCCCTTAAGTGGATTACCCAAGGTTTATCGAACTCAGGGAGGAAGTGGTCAAAGGGTATCCCTCTCAAGCAACCTTGCAATCAAGATACAAGAAGTCTCTTGTGTCCCTAACACACCCATTACAATTGCAGGTGTATAGGTGCACTAGTTCGGCGAAGAGATAGTGAAATACAAGTGGTATGGATAATTATAAGTGGTAACGGTGCCATAAAATAGCTTTGATGGGAGGAAAATACTAAAGGCAAAAGATGGAAGCAAGCAAACATGTAATAGATCTAGTTGCAAACGGTGTTTCAATGCTTAGAAACAAGGCCTAGGGATCATACTTTCACTAGTGAACACTCTCATATAAATATCATCTCTTTATGATACTACGCTGAACTACTCTCCGGTTGGACACTCTAATCCATGGTAGGGCTATAACAGCACACCTCCAAGTTCGCTTTCCCCATCTAGATAACTCCACACTGTCACCTTGAGCACTATATGGTTCCAACAAACACCACAATTTCATAGAGACATCCAACTCCAAATATAACTCATAATAAGTATTTGTAATGTCTAGCCTAAGTGCCACCATGGTGTGCACGCTATCACTTTCACACACATGGGGATAGGCAGAGATCTATTAAAGAACTTGAGTAGCAAGGTAGATCTACTTTATTACAAAGCTCATGATCACAATATGATCATGCATAGAGAGAGATGAGCACATAGCTACCGGTAGAACCCTTAGCCTTGAGGAAGATCTACTCCCTCATCATCATGGGAATCAGCAACAGTGATGGAGATGGTGGTGGAGATCGATGGAGATGGCTCCGGGGGCACTTCCCCGTCCCAGCAGGGTGCCGGAACAGAGACTTTCTGTCCCCCGAATCTCCCCTTCGGTGGTGGCGGTGATGTGGAACGTTTCGTGGCTGGAGGCTGGATTCTTTAGGGTTTTTGCGTCGGGAGGCTTCTTATAGGCGAAGGGGCAAGGTCGGTAACTAGCCAAGGGGGCACACCATGCCCTGGCGCGGCCTAGGGTTGCCCGCGCCTGGGGGGTGTGGCCTCCATGTGGCCCCCCTTCGTCTCTCCTTCGGACTCCATGTGTCTTCCGGTAAAATATCAACTTTGGCTTTTGTCCCGTCCAATTCCGAGAATATTCATTTTCTGGCTTTTCTGGAACCAAAAACAGAAGAAAACAGGCAACTGGCACTGTGGCATCTTGTTAATAGGTTAGTCCAAGAAAGTGTATAAAAATACTCCAAACTGTGGACAAAACATAAGAAAGTAGATATAAACCAAGCATGGAACATCAAAAATTATAGATACGTTTGCAACGTATCAACATCCCCAAACTTAACTCCTGCTCGTCCTCAAGTAGGTAAGTGATAAAAAGAAAAGAATAATTTTTGAGGTGACATGCACCATCACAATCTTGATCAAGGCATTTATAAAACATTGATAGCTGGGATCATAGTACTTTAACATAGCATGAAAGATATAGTTCTAACAATAAGACATAGCAACTATGTTGTAACATGAAAAGGTACAAACAAAAGATTCATGAATAACAATGCATTGAAAGACGTTTGTTTGTTTCACATATAGAAAACATAATGAGAATGGCATTCAACTTGTCCCTCATGGAGTAGAAAAACATAAATGCATAGGACACCTTCAAAGTTCATAAGGGTGACTAGATACAAATAGTTCAAGAACAAGCAATATCAACTTTATGAATCAATCAAGAAGTTTTGGGACAATGCACATTAAACTAAGAATCACAACTATGCTCTCTTAATTGGTGCCTAAGGATAGAAGGTGGAGACTCAACATAAAAGTAAAAGAAAGGCCTTCATAGAAGGAAGAAGGGATTCAAGTTTCATAAAGAGCTTTCAAAAATTATGGTACTTATTAGCTTTCAGCTCTCATTACCCCTATCATAAGCATCTTGAAGTGATTAATGTTAAAGTGAACAAATTATGGAGTATATGCTTGACAAAGTATAAGTTGGCAATCTCATGTCCCTTGAATACGAGGGCCGCTCCTCATGCTACTCAAGTTTAGTTACCGGTAAGTTCTTGTCATAGTAAGTACATGTGTATCATAGAGAACCGCCAACAGGGTACCCCTTGCCCGATGATACGGAAGAATCCCCATATCAAAATGACAAGGAAAGCAGACAACGAGCATCTCAGCAATCTTCTTATTTACCACGGGAAAATGGTGCTTTTTTCTCTCTTTCCTCTTTTCGCATCTTTTTTTTCCTTTTTTCTCAATCTCTATCTCTTTTTTTAATAAGAAGAATGCTTCATAGATTGCTCATTATGGTTACGCTGCAGGTTTCCACCATGATTAGGCATGGATTTGACCAACCGCCCAGGCGTTTCTCTAACACACATACATAACTGCATGGACTTACAAGCTCTCCTTTCATTTCACTCCGACGACATCCATAAGCAAAAGAGCATGATATCAATTGGGTACAATGTACAAGTGCAATGTTGACAGCGTTCCCCATGACAGCATGGTTCTACTAATTCCCAATGTATAAGTACAAGCATATACAACATAGATGACACAATGGTTCAAGTTTATTAAGTGCAAGAAAAGTAAAGTGTGCCATCAAGTTCGTGAGAGCTTTAATCACTAATTTTCACATAACGAGTTTAATTCGGAAGGTATATAAAAGCATGAATATACTTGGAATAGCAATTGATAATAGGTACGTATGATGGACTCTTTGGAATAACTTGGTTTTATTTGGAGTTGGATGCATGAGTGGAACTCATACTTGGTATGGAGGCTAGCAAAATACTAGGAGCATCCAACTAAGAGAGTAATAATGGCCATAATCATGCAGAGCGACAAAACATTATCAATCAAAGCATAAAGTGGTACCACAATTCAAAAACTAAATGATAATAGAGGCTATGGTGACTTGGTATAGTCTTAACATGGCGTGAGCATGCGCCAAGCCAACCCAAATAAAGCATTAAAGGAGAATACCACAATATTATGCTTTAATATGCTAAAACACTGCATGATTCTTTCAAGGCACATTAAGCATTCTCAATTATTTGAAACAACTCATGCTACAACAATAATCACTAAGCATAAAGCCAAAACAATATCAAGCATGACATGATAAAGTCTAGGTCATAGTCAAAAACAAGCTCCTTTTATACCACTTATAAGCATGAACTTTCCTACTCTTTTCCAATCCAAACCAACTTATTTGAAAGAACTCACAAAGATAATAATAAATAAAGATCAGTGATCTTGTCTCACAAATCCAAAAGGAAGAACTAAATAGTTCTAAGCTGAAAGCACAAGAAAACTAAGGCTAAACCAAGTGCTAGCAAAAGAGAACATTCACAAAACAATAAGAATGAAAACTAGAGTGTTCTAAACAATGGAAGCAGAGTGTGTATCTCTCCAAAAGAAGTGTTCGAATCCAACCAACGTATTGCAGCAAACCAAGCAAACTAAACAAACGAAAACTAAGAACAAAAACAAAGACGCTCCAAGAACAACACAACTATGCATGAAATAATAAAAATGAAGTGTTTGGAAGAAACCTGAGATTTTTCTTGATGAAGAAGGGGATGCCTTGGGCATCCCCAAGCTTTGATGCTTGTACCTCTTGAATATGTCTTGGGGTGACACGGGGTGGCATCCCCAAGCTTGAGCTTTTGTCCATTCTTCATCTCATTACATCATTCTTTCCCTACACCTGAAAGTTTCCTTCATACAAAACTTCACACAATCTTCATTAGCAACATTAGTGAATTCAAAAGATAATAAACCTTTGGGGTTTAGTTTTAAAACAGCAAAACTTTCATTCAAAACACAAGCTACTCTAGCAATTCCCTCAAAAAGCTCAATTCACCAAAAAGAACCCAAAAAGAAATCGATAAAGAGGCAAATGCAAATAATGGCGGAAATCTATCAAAATAGACCAGCAGGTGAAAACCAATTTTTTGGAAGACCTTTTGTTGCTCAAATCAAAAAGTGTTAAACTAAAAAAAGTTAGATAAGAACCAAGGGCAGAAGCAAAAAAATTACAGCTCAAACCGATGTACAGAGATTTTTCACGAATTTTTACAGCGAAGCACAAAAATCTGTTTCGGGACAGCAACTTTCCCAAGTCTTACTTCTCTCTCATTAGAGGTTACTCTTGGCACAAAAACCACACAAAAATGATAAGGAGCGGTTATTACAGAGGTAATAACTTCCAAGACTCAACTAAAACTCTTGGGTTATCTCTCAATAAGTGCTTTTCTTTAATGCCTTTGAGCTAGGCATGATAATTTCGATGATGCTCACATAAGAAATATGAATTGAAGTAAAAGAGAGCATCAAGTAGCAAATATGGAACAAATTTAAGTCTAACCCACTTCCTATGAAAAATAATCTTGTAAAGAAACATGTCATGGAAGCACAAAGCAACAAGCACAGGAAAGCAAAACAAGTGCAACTTCAAAATTTTCAACATAAAGAGGGGAAACTTAATATTGTTGAGATGCATAAAACCATGTTTCCCTCTCTCAGAATAACTTTCAGTAGCATCATGAATAAAATTAACAATATAACTATCACATAAAACATTCTTATCATGAGCCACATGCATAAAAGAATTAATACTCTCCCTATAAGCATAGTCATTCTTATTAATCGTAGTGGGAGAAAATTCAACAAAATAGCTATCATTATTAATCTCATCACCATAATCATCAAATATAGGAGGCATATTGTAATCATAATTAATTTTCTCCTCAATAGTAGGTGGACTGAAAATATCATATTCATTATTGTAATCATCATATATTGGAGGTGTAGTATCATCATAAGCAATAGAATAATTATCTTCCAAAGTGTGTTCATTTGTAAACATATCATCATTGGAAGGATCGTGGATAGCACTAACAGTACATCAATTATTAATATCATCATTTTCAGAATTGGTACCGGAGAGATTTTCAATATCAAAATTAGTGTGCTTTTCCCAATCATGATCACTACTATAGGTAATAAGCATAGGAACATCATCGAGTTTAGACTCATCAAAAACTATAATAGGAGCAACATGCTTAGGGGAAAATAATGTTTCCTCTCTCCTTTTACTCCTCCTTTTCTTCTTTTTCTTCTTCTCTTTAGGAGGGAGAGGCTTGAAAGGAAGCTTCTCCATATACCCTGGTTTAGATACAATAGAAGAAACTTTGGAGGATTCCTTCTTTTCATTAATGAGATCAAAACACATATTAGTCCTGTCATATTTTGGTAAAATCTCATCTTCTATGATATTTTGTATGTAAGTATTTGTGCGGCAATTATCAACACCATAAAGGTGACAACCATATAGGACACTATTCATATCAAAAGATGGGGAACTAAAAAGATCATTTTCATAAAAACTAACTTCCCCAAGCTTAGACGTTTCCATAGCATTAGTAACAAAGGTGTTCAAAAGATTCATACTAATAACATTGCTATTAGCATGCAAAGAAAGTTCCATGGGTTTTTCAATTTTCTTTCCAGACCATTCATGTTCTAACTTAGGAAAAATACTAAAAAGCTCTCTAATTTTGTTGTTGTTTTCCATTAATCCTAACTAGTGAAAATAAAAACAAGAAACAAAAAGATATAATTGCGGAATCTAAAGGAAATAACTTCGAGCACTCACACACCAGCAACCGCCCTAGAAGATAGCTTAGTAGCCACATGATGTGAGTATCTTTTACCTTACCTCCCCGGCAACAACGCCAAAAAATAGCTTGATGTCTACGCACTTCTATTCTTGTAGATAGTTGTTGGGACTCCAAGTGCAGAGGTTTGTAGAGTAGCAGCAAGTTTCCCTTAAGTGGAATACCCAAGGTTTATCGAACTCACGGAGGAAGTGGTCAAAGGTATCCCTCTCAAGCAACCCTACAATCAAGATACAAGAAGTCTCTTGTGTCCCCAACACACCCAATATACTTGTCAGGTGTATAGGTGCACTAGTTCAGTGAAGAGATAGTGAAATACAAGTGGTATGGATAATTATAAGTGGTAATGGTGCCAAAAAATAGCTTTGATGGGAGTAAAAGACTAAAGGCAAAAGATGGAAGCAAGCAAACATGTAACAAATCTAGTTGCAAACGGTGTTTCAATGCTTAGAAACAAGGCCTAGGGATCATACTTTCACTAGTGAACACTCTCATATAAATATCATCTCTTTATGATACTACGCTGAACTACTCTCCGGTTGGACACTCTAATCCATGGTAGGGCTATAACAGCACACCTCAAAGTTCACTTTTCCCATCTAGATAACCCCACGATGTCACCTTGAGCACTAGATGGTTCCAACAAACACCACAATTTCATAGAGACATCCAACTCCAAATATAACTCATAACAAGTATTTGTAATCTCTAGCCTAAGTGCCACCATGGTGTGCACGCTATCACTTTTACACACATGGGGAGAGCCAGAGATCTATTAAAGCACTTGAGTAGCAAGGTAGATTTACTTGATTACAAAGCTCATGATCACAATATGATCATGCATAGAGAGAGATGAACACATAGCTATCGGTAGAACCCTTAGCCTCGAGGAAGATCTACTCCCTCAACATCATGGGAATCAGCAACGGCGATGGAGATGGTGGTTGAGATCGATGGAGATGGCTCCGGGGGCACTTCCCCGTCCTAGCAGGTTGCCGAATCAGAGACTTTTTGCCCCCCAAATCTCCCCTTCGGTGGCGGCGGCGCTGCGGAACTTTTCGTGGCTGGAGGCTAGATTCTTTAGGGTTTTTGCATCGGGAGGCTTCTTATAGGTGAAGGGGCAAGGTCGGTGGCCGGCCAGGGGGGCCACACCATGCCCTGGCGAGGCCTAGGGTTGCCTACTCCTGGGGGGTGTGGCCATCCTGTGGCCCCCCTTCGTCTCTCCTTCGGACTCCATGTTTCTTCCGGTAAAATATCAACTTTGGCTTTTGTCCCGTCCATTTTCAAGAATATTCATTTTCTGGCTTTTCTGGAACCAAAAACAGAAGAAAACATGCAACTGGCACTATGGCATCTTGTTAATAGGTTAGTCCAAGAAAGTGTATAAAAATACTCCAAAGTGTGGACAAAACATAAGAAAGTAGATATAAACCAAGCATGGAACATCAAAAATTATAGATACGTGTGCAACATAGCAGTTGCAAGTTCTTCCTGTTCATCTAGAATGACAGACATCACAAGACTACTGTACCAATCAGGAGTGGCACGAACTCTTGTAGGCTTGCAAATTGTAGGAGTTTCGACGTTGTTGTTTTGATCATCATCATTGGGCTCTTCTTCCATGTTGGAGAGAGGTTTCCGGAACAGCTTCCGTTGCGCTACTCAGAATTTGGAGAGAAGGGTCAACAACTTCATCTAACTCAATTTTCCTTCCACTAACCCCTTTAGCGAGAAACTCTTTCTCGAGAAAGGTGCCAGCTTTCGCAACAAACGTTTTGCCTCCAGTCTGGTTATATAAAGTATACCCAACAGTTTCTCTTGGGTATCCCACAAAGATACATTTTTTGCGATTTGGGTTCAAGTTTGTCAGACTGTAGTTTCTTGACGTAAGCCTCACATCCCCAAACTTTCAGAAATGACAACATTGGCTTCTTGCCATACCATATCTCATATGGGGTTGTCTCCACGTATTTGGATGGTGCTTGGTTTGAAATAAAAGCGGCGGTTTCTAACGCATATCCCCAAAATGATACGGACAAATCAGTCAAAGACATCATGGACCACACACTATCCAATAGAGTACGGTTACGCCGTTCCGAGATACCATGAAGCTGTGGTGTTCCGGCTGGCGTAAGCTGTGGGATAATCCCACAGTCCTTTTAGTGCATGTTAAACTCCTAACTCAAATACTCGCCTCCCCGATCCAATCGAAAATGCTTGATTCTCTTGTTAAGTTGATTCTCTACTTCCTTCTGAAATTCCTTGAACTTTTCAAAGGTTTTAGACTTGTGTTTCATTAAGTAGATATATCCTATCTACTCAAATCATCAGTAAAGGTAACAAAATAACGATAGCCATTGCGCATTGAGACACTCATTGGTCCACATACATCCGTATGTATGATTCCCAGTAGATCTGTAGCTCTCTCCATCGTGCTGGAGAAGGGTCTCCTAGTCATCTTGCCCATAAGGCATGGCTCACATGTATCAAGAGATTCGAAATCTAATGATCCAATAAGTCCTTTTGAATGAAGCTTTTTCATGCGCTTCACGCTAATGTGACCAAGACGGCAATGCCACATAAACATGGAATTATCATCATTGTGCTTACAACATTTAACATCAATATTATGTATATGAGTATTGCAATCAAGATCTAGTAAGAATAAACCATTACTCACAGGCGCATGAACATAGAAAACGTCATCCATACAAATAGAACAACCATTTTTTCCATATTTAAATGAATAATGATCTTGCAACAAGCAAGATCCACTTACAATATTCATACTCAATACGGGTACATAGTAGCATTTATTCAAAAGTAGAATTAGTCCTGACGGCGGATGTAGAGATAACGTGCCAACGGCCACCACATCAACTTTCGTGCCATTGCCGATGCGCATCATCACCTCGTCCTTCCCTAGCCGCCTCTTACTCCGTAGCTCTTGTTGAGAGTTAAATATGTGAGCAATAGAACTGGTATCAAATACCCATGTGTTGCTCCTGGCGTTGGTAAGGAACACATATATAACATGTATATCACATATATATTTATCTTTGGCGGCTATCTTGCTGGCTTTCTTGTCCTCAATGTACTTGGGGAAATTGTGTTTCCAGTGCCCGTCCCCTTTGCAGTTATAGCATGTGGTTCCGGACCTAGTAGCCTTAGAGGTGTTGGCAATTGGTTTACCATCTGTAAGATCTCACCATGATAAGGTAAGATCCCTGTGATTGCAGTGCTAGTCCCTGGATCAAAATGCTAGCACCCACAGTTTAAGATGTAGTACACAGAAACAAAGGTCATTATTACATCGCACATCCAGGAGTATAATGGTTCTTACAACTCACTTAGCCCAAGGCTAAGACACAAGTTCACATTACATAGCATAATAATAATAGAGTCTTTAGTCTTCATGTGCCACAGGCAAGCATGTCGAGTGTAGACCCGCAACCCTATTCATCATCAGTATCCTGCAACATAATAAGTTACAGCCACAAGGGTCAATACATTTGGAATTGTATTGGCAAGTGATACCAAAGATACTTAGTATAATCTAACCACTACATGATTATATGGCTAAGTGGGGTTGTGGCTGGCTTTGCTAAAATTAGTTTAACTTATAGTTTTTGAAGAAGTTTTTCCTTCAAGCTATAAGGTACCAATGATAGACATCACCGAACCTTTACCCATGTTCACCCACAAGTTTTATCTTAGAGAAATTTGGATGAGGAGATTATTGAACTACTTCACTGTCTTGAGGCTCAGAAGTTGTCCATAACCGAGGACACGGCTAAGTACTTAGTTTTACCCTCTCGAGAGGTGGCGCACTTTCCCCACAAGACTCGACATGCATCGAGACAAGACATTTCAGAAACAATCACTCAGACCACCACGGACGTGTTCCATCCTATCACATCTACCACCTTCTGTCCATCTGGCTGAGTTCTTGCAACTTAGTTGGTCAAGGCAGAGCCCATATGCCATGTGGTTGCATTGGAAGCTTCATGACAAGAATGTCTCCAATCTCTTTGTTCCTGGGTGGCTATCCACAAGTGTGATACACCAGCTGATCATAGACATGGCCCCTAAGTAACCACTCAACATAATCCAAGCAAGTCCCAATCCACCCAGGTGTTTCATTAATAATAGTTGTTTTCTTAGTCAATAAAAATAATATCTTTCCATACTATCTTGATATGTATTTTCCACCCACAAATTTTACTAGCATATCTAAGCATTCTAACATACAAAGTCCTTTGACTAGGGGATACTACCAAGATATAATCTATAGGATAGCATAGTATAGTAACATAGGAATAATTCTATCATGTCAAGATCTACCAAAATATCACTAGTGCAATAGTGAAAATAATAGGACATGGGATGAAATATCACTTGCCTTGGTAGCTAGGAGAATAGGTACAATCGTCACAGCAACAAACTTCACAATCCACACAATCTACACAAGATCAATACAACAACAATAATTCAATCAATAAAACATTACAAAAACATAAATGCATGCAAAATGCAATGATATGATCACAACTCTATAATTCACAGAGTCTACAGTACTGAGGATAGAATACCTCATCTAAATGCATAAGAAATACTCAAAAAAATAATTAAGAGAACAATTTTTATGAGCAAAATACTCCTAAAAAGGTTCTACCTATAATTACAATTTTTCAAAGGAAAAAGTGTGAAACAAGGCCTCCATAATAAAGGTCTCATTTTTCTGAATCCATAGACACCAAATTTGTATTTTTCTGATTTGTGGATCAAAAGTTATTGAATTTCCAAGTTAAATACTAAATCAGTCTATTTTTCTTTTTTAAACGAAATAGCCTGGCGACGTGGCGCTTTCCTATTGGCTGGTACCGGTTCGGCCGGATCGATCGCTGTGGGCCGTCAGATCTTAAGTGACTACGGACGGATCTGATTAGCCCGTACCCTTTCAATAAGTGATCTAATCCTATCCACTAAAATCTGATCGAACGGCTGTTAAACCACTCGCCGGAGACTGGTGACGCCAGCGACGGCGCGCGGCGGCGGCACGTCAGGTGAGCGGTGTTCCGGCGATTCTAGAGGTGTAGGGGAAAAGGTGGTCTTACTGAGGGCTTGCGGTGGTCTCGGCGATCTGGTTGGTGGTCGCGATGAAGAAAGGGGAGCTCCGATGCACTCAGTATTCCTTGCCGGAGTGGCGTCGGCGGCAGAGGTCACGGCCACGAGACGGTGGCGTCGATCTGGTACACGAGCAGACAAGAAAAAGGGTTAGGGGGAAGTGCCTGGTTCTGCACGGTCTAGTAGTGGTCGAAAAGGAGCGGCGAGAACCTTGCCCTCACCGGAAAAGCTGTCAGACGGTGGCGGCAGAGGAGTTCGCCGGACTTGGTCCGTGTCGTCGATCTGGGGCAAGAGAAAACACGTGGCTCGGCCAGTAGGTGCGCTAGGACATGGTGAAATAGATGAGACAGAGGGGAGGGTGTCGGGCGGCCTGGAGTCACCGGAATCGTCGCTGGAGTGCCGTTAGTGAGCGGCGTCTGAGCTCGAAATTTGGGGAGCCTGGGGGCTCTCTGGGGGTGGCGACTGGGGGAAAATGATGAGGAGGGGGTGAGGATTAAGTAGGAGTAATCGCTGGGGGGATTTACTGCGAGAAACGGCCAGAATCGAATCGATTCGAAAACGGCTGAGAAGGGGGGGTTGCTCGACGGCGGGGTTGAAGACGACGGGGTGGTGGGGTGACATGGCGTGGGGTCGGCTTGTCAGCGGGAGGGGATAGGTCGCTGGGGTGTGCAGAAAGACAGAGAAGGGGAGGAGTGGCCCGGGTGGGCTATTGGGCCAGATTGCTGCTGCTGTTGTTTGAATTCTTTCCCTCCTTTCTTTTTCTATTCGAATTTCTTTTCAGTTTTTGTTTGAATTAGAAAATGTGCTCCAAAAAGTCTCAAAATTTCACCGAATTTTTGGAGGACAAGTCTAATGCAATGTAGTACATGCCATGCTGATTTGAATGCACTAAAGATGATTTTCAAATGAAAAAATTTGGGATGTTACACCATCCTTCTTTGGCTTATTTCCCTTGCCCTTTTACCCCGACCTTTTAAAGTTGTGATCTTATTGACCATCAACACCATGTGCTCTTTCTTGATTTCTACCTCAGCAGTTTTGAGCATGGCGAACACTTCAGCAAGGGTCTTAGTCATCCCTTTCATGTTCTAGTTCATCACAAAGCTCTTGTAGCTAGGGGGCAGCAAGTGCAAAACCCTGTCAATTGGAAGCTCTTCCAAGATTTGGCGATCAAGGGCATTCAAGCGCTTAATGTAGCTAGACATTTTGGCTACATGCTCACTAATACTTCTGTGCTCTTCCATCTTGGCAGAGAAGAAGATCTCGGAAGCATCATACCTCTCTACACGAGCCTGTGGAGCAAAGACAGTCTCAAAATTTCACCGAATTTTTGGAGGACAAGTCTAATGCAATGTAGTACATGCCATGCTGATTTGAATGCACTAAAGATGATTTTCAAATGAAAAAATTTGGGATGTTACAAATCTAACCCCCTTAAGATGAATCTCGCCCTCGAGATTCGGGTTGGCTAGCAAATAGGTGAGGGTGATCTCTCCGAAGTTCATCCTCTCGTTCCCAGGTTGCTTCTGATTCAGTGTGATGGTTCTACTGCACTTTGCAGAATCTAATGGTCTTGGTACGGGTAATTCTTTCTGCGGTCTCTAGAATCTTAATAGGTTTCTCTTCATAAGTGAGATCATTATCTAGCTGAACTTCCTCCAAAGGTATAGTGTCCTTCAACGAAGTTTCTTCCATCTCTGGGTGACACTTTTTCAGCTGACTAACATGGAATACATTATGAACTGCTGACAAAGATTCTGGTAATTCTATCTCATATGCCACTTCTCCTTTGCGACTCAAAATCTTGAAAGGCCCAACATAGCGTGGTGCTAATTTTCCTTTGATTCCAAATCTCTTCACACCACGAAGTGGTGATACCCTGAGATAAGCTCTATCACCAACCTCGTAGGTAACCTCTCTACGTTTTGGATCAGCATAGCTCTTTTGCCGAGATTGAGCTACCTTTAGCCTATCTCTCACCATCTTGACTTTCTCCTCGGCCTCTTTGATTAGGTCTGGCTCGAACAAGTTTCTTTCTCCTACTCCATTCCATAGCAATGGTGTAGTACACTTCCTTCCATAAAGGAATTCAAATGGAGCCATTTATATGCTTGACTGATAACTGTTATTGTAAGAAAACTCTGCGTACGGTAGACTTTCATCCCAACTGGATCCATAATCTAACGCACATGCTCTCAGCGTATCCTCTAATATTTGATTGGTCCTTTCTGTCTGCCCATCTGTTTGCGGATGAAATGTCGTGTTGAATTCTAACCGAGTTCCCAGTGACTCGTGAAGTTGTCGCCAAAAGTGTGAAGTGAATTGAGTCCCTCTGTCAGATACGATACTCTTAGGTACCCCATGCAAACATACAATTCTGCTCATGTAAATCTTGGCTAACTTTGCACTTGTATAAGTGGTCTTTACTGGTATGAAATGGGCCACTTTTGTCAAGCGATCAACGATAACCCATATGGAATCGTATCCTGATCTAGTCCTTGGCAGTCCAGTGATGAAATCCATACCGATTGTATCCCATTTCCAATTAGGTATTGGTAGCGCTTGCAATAGTCCTACCGATTTTTGATGTTCTGCCTTTACACGACTACACATGTTGCATAGAGCAATGTGTTCTGCTATATCTTTCTTTAGATTTTTCCACCAAAATCTTCCCTTAACATCCATATACATCTTGGTGTTGCCAGGGTGAATTGAATATGGTGAATTGTGAGCTTCTCGTAAGATCAACTTCTTAAGTTCCAGATCCTGTGGAACACAGATACGTTTTTCGTACCATAAGATCCCTTGTTCATCTACATGGAATCCTTTTGCCTTCCCTTCACTAACTTTACTTTTGATTTCATCTATTTCTTTGTCCAACTTTTGGGCTTCTTGAATTCTATCCATTAGTGTGGGCTGCACCTCCAAGGATGCAAGGTACCCTTCAGGCACAATTTCGAGTCTCAGCTCTTTAAATTGGGCACACAACTCCTCCGGCAACTCTCCTTTGTTGAGGCCATTCACATAAACCTTGCGGCATAATGCATCGGCTACAACATTTGCCTTTCCGGGATGGTATTGCAAACTTAAGTCATAGTCCTTGATAAGTTCTAGCCATCTTCTTTGCCTCATGTTGAGCTCTTTCTGTGTAAAAATATATTTCAAACTCTTGTGATCGGTGAACATTTCACAATGCTTTCCCATAAGATAATGCCTCCATGTTTTTAGTGCATGCACAACTGATGCCAACTCTAGATCATGAGTAGGATAATTTACTTCATGATTTTTGAGTTTCCTTGATGCATAGGCTACAACTTTACCTTGTTGCATTAGTACACCTCCCAGTCCTTGGTGAGATGCATCACAATAGACTTGAAAATCTTTCTCAAGATCTGGCAAACATAACACTGGCGCTGACACAAGTCTCTTTTTCAATTCCTGAAAGCTGGTTTCACAAGATTCTGTCCAATTAAACTTCTTCTCCTTCTTTAGCAGATCAGTCATGGGTTTTGCTATCTTAGAGAAGTTTTCAATGAACCTCCGATAGTACCCCGCCAGACCAAGGAAACTACGGACTTCTTTAACTGATTTAGGAGGTTCCCATTCTGTCACAGCTGCCACTTTTGCTGGATCAATAGCTATACCATTTCTAGATACTATGTGCCCAAGAAAACCCACTTCGTTCAACCAGAATTCACATTTACTGAACTTGGCATAAAGTTTATGTTCCCTGAGTTTCTCTAGAATCAGGCGTAGATGTTCCTCATGTTCTTTGCTGCTTTTGGAATATACCAATATATCATCGATGAATACCACTACGAACTTGTCGAGGAATTCCATGAATACTTTATTCATCATGTTCATGAAATAGGCTGGTGCGTTAGTCAATCCAAATGGCATCACTGTATATTCATATAACCCGTATCTAGTGGTGAATGCAGTCTTGGGTATGTCATGTTCTCTAATCTTTAGTTGAAAGTATCCTGATCGGAGATCAATTTTTGAGAACACACATGCTCCCTCTAGTTGATCGAAGAGATCATTTATTCTAGGCAAGGGATACTTATTCTTTATGGTCACTTCATTAAGTGAACGATAATCTATGCATAGCCTCTGACTTCGGTCCTACTTTTCAACAAACAAGACTGGTGCTCCCCAAGACGATGAACTTGGTTGGATAAATCCCTTTTCCAGTTGTTCTCCTAATTGCTTCTTGAGTTCTTTTAACTCGTCAACTAACATCTTATAAGGTCTCTTTGCTATAGGCCCTGTTCCTGGCAGTAGGTCTATTAGAAACTCCACATCCCTATCTGGTGGCATGCCAGGTAATTCTTCGGGAAACACATCTGGGTATTCCTTCACTATTGGCACACTGTCTAGGCTAACTCCCTTAAGAGAATTAACCTTGCTCCCCTTGGGTTCAAAGTTAGACTTGAACCTGATCCTTTTCTTTTCTGGGGTGGTAAGCATAACAGTCCGCTTGGCACAATCAATCACCCCTTCATAACGGGTCAACCAGTTCATTCCTAATATGACATCTAATCCTTGGTACTCTAGGATTATTAAACTAATCGGGAACTTGTGTTTTCCAATTTCTAGGATGATCTGTCGGCACCCTGAATTTACTATCATTTCTCCTCCCGGAGAACTTACCTTAATAGGACATCCAATAGTTTCAGTGGTGAGTCCGTTTTTGATTACAAATGCTCTTGAAATGAATGAATGCGATGCGCCCATATCGAAAAGGATAAGTGCGGGAAAGGAATTAATCTTGAACTTACCGATCACGGCATCAGATCCTTCTTGGATTTCCTCCACATTAATGTGGTTCACATGCCCCTTTTGGAATGGGTTCGGCTTGGCCCCATCAGTCTTCTTCTCTGGGCATTCATTGGCATAGTGCCCAGTTTTCTTGCATTTGAAACATTCCACCTGACTTATGTCTTTCTTTGCTGGCTGATTGTGACGATTCTGTCCAGTTTGGTTTCCATGGCCATGACCATTGTGGTTGTTCCTGAATCCACCTTTGTTGTGTCCACGATGATTGTTTCCATCATGGTTGTGGTTGTTGTTACGATGGTTATTATGATTCCCATTTTTGTGAAATCCTGAACTCCCACTTCCTTCACCATGAGAGCGCTTGTGAGGAGATCCTGATCCATACTTATCAAAATGGTGCTTCCTCTTTCTTCCCTCCACTTGTTTCATCTTGTTTTCCAGGATGGTAGCTTTATCACACAAGGATTGATAGGTTGGAACATATGCAACAGATAGTTGCATAGAAATTTCATCATTCAGCCCATCTAGGAACTTCTCCTTTCTCTTTGCATCAGTGTCAACATCGTCGGGTGCATAACGTGACAAATTATTGAACTCTTCGATGTATTCAGAGATACTACGGTGGCGTTGCTTGAGGTTATGAAACTCCTTTTTCTTCAACCCCATTATTCCAGCAGAGATGTGAGTGGTGCGAAACCCATCTTCAAACATTGCCCAAGTCACTTCCTCAATAGGGTGGGTAATTTGGAAATTATCCCACCAAGCAGCTGCATGACCTTCCAACAAGTGTGCTGCAAATCTGACCTTTTCAGCATTTGTGCACCCAACCGTGACTAGGTCCTTATTCACAGAGCGTAGCCAGTCATTTGCTACCATGGGGTCAGTGGTACCCGAGAACTTGGCAGGTCTCAGCCTTAGAAATCTGGTCAGCATATCCAGGGGCGGTGGATTATTCTGGTTGTTATTGTTATTGTTGTTGTTGTTCTGATTCTGGGTTGCCATGAATTGAGTCATCATTTGCATCAACTGGGTCTGCGCAGCCATCATCTGTTGCATTCCATTGCCATTGTCATCCTCGTTGTTGCGTCGGGGAGGCATTTGTGGTTTAATAAGGGTAAGTAATGATAGATAACCCCAAATAAAACAACAATCAATCAAACAAGCACATGCGAGTTCAACAACATAGTAATGACAGAGTTTGCGAAAATAACATACTAGCATAGTCACCCACAAGTCGGTATGACTTATGCAACTCAATAATAATAGACGAAAGGTAGATGGAATAGCATCACTACTCCTCCATGTCGACTTCCTCGTCCGCTAGTGCAAGCCCTGCTGCTGCGAACCCTGCCTTGTATTCCTCCAAGCTTGTGGTCAAGGCGTCGATCTTTGTCTGTAGCTCTCTCTTCTGAGTGCGTAGCCTCTCTATCACCTCGTGATCCGCTTCCAGCTCAATGTCCTCAAGCTCTAACTCAGTCTCCAAGTCACTAATCTTCTTGTTCTTCTCCTGAACTCTCTTCTCTTGGCTCTTGAATTTCTTCTCTTGGTCTTCAAACTTCTTCTCCATTTCCTTGATTCGGTTTTCCTGCTCCAGGAAGGCCTTGTCCTTCTCCTTAAGTTGGACTCGTAGTTCATCGTTGCTAAGCATCACATTAGTCCTATCAGTATCAAGGTGTCTAATGAGGCTCTCTAAGTCCTAGAGGTAGTGACGCACGGGCTTGATAGACTCCTTAGTGGCCTCGTCCAACACAATAGGCTCTCCTTCCTCGTCGCGCCTCCCAAAGAAATGGAAGTAGTGGCTCTTGATCTCAGAAGAGTGACGTCCACATAGGCGTCCCAACAGCTCCTGCATAGCGACGTCAAGGCCCCTCTCCATGTCATCATGGAGTATCTTGAAGGTAATCTCCCCAGTTTGGGGCTTCGTCTCACGTCCTGGCTGGGTAACTTTGAATCCCCATAAGTCTTTCCCCTGAAACTTCCTCAGCTGAAATCCCTGAATGGTAGGGATTGGAAGAGTGAGCACTTGGACTCGCTCCAATAGGCGAGTCCCCTTGAAATCCTTGGCCGTGCTGTAGACAAAATTCGGCATCTTTTGCACAGTATGGAGAAAATTAGTAACGCACATAGAGGAAGTAAACAGTCACAAAAATGAGAAAAAAACCAACCAACAGAACAATCCAAGTAGCAATACATTATTCAACTCAAGCACTCAAGGTTCCAGACATAACTTATTTTTGCCATACCACATAAGTTGGTATGATCAAAATACTAACGTGATAAAACGCCAAGGGTGGTGGTCCAACTAATATCTCACTCCTTAACCAAGGTGGCAATCTGGGCATCCTTGGCAGCAATCTGTTTGTCTTGGTCACATAGCTCTAAAGCTAGGCCTATGATATCCTTACTTAGGCGTTTCACAGTGGCCTTTGAGTCTTGGACAAGACGCTTCTCCTCCTTGAGATCTTCCTCGGTATTGAGCATTCTATACTTGATTCTCTCCCCAAGTTCCTTAATAGCTCTCCATGCAGCATTCCTTGCAGAGTCAAAGAATGACGGGTGCATTTCAGAGTTGGTGAACATGCAGAATCCCGTACTCTTGGAATCATCCTCCTTGTCTTTGTACAAATGGAGTTGCACCCAGCAATACTCTTGTCCTTTGTCTATCATAGGAAATCCCTTGTACACAGCTTCACCATTCATTCCCAAGCCAAGCATGAGGTTCTTGAGTATATTGGGAAATTCTGTCTCACACTCTAGGGTCATAGTCATCAGTGGTCCCTTCTTGACAGATTCATTGACGGTGGACATCTACAAAAATAGATGAGAAGGATGATTAGGAAAAGTTTTACGAGATGAAAAGACAAGTGTAAGGTTGGAATATAGAGTTTTCCTAAGGGTTTTCATTAGTCTAATCCATTCTAGGGTCACGATCCTACAGGCAACACAATGCTCTGATACCATCTGTAAGATCTCACCATGATAAGGTAAGATCCCTGTGATTGCAGTGCTAGTCCCTGGATCGAAATGCTAGCACCCATAGTTTAAGATGTAGTACACAGAAACAAAGGTCATTATTACATCGCACATCCAGGAGTATAATGGTTCTTACAACTCACTTAGCCCAAGGCTAAGACACAAGTTCACATTACATAGCATAATAGTAATAGAGTCTTTAGTCTTCATGTGCCACAGGTAAGCATGTCGAGTGTAGACCCGCAACCCTACTCATCATCAAAGTATCTTGCAACATAATAAGTTACAGCCACAAGGGTCAATACATTTGGAATTGTATTGGCAAGTGATACCAAAGATACTTAGTATAATCCAACCACTACATGATTATATGGCTAAGTGAGGTTATGGCTGGCTTTGCTAAAATTAGTTTAACTTATAGTTTTTGAAGAAGTTTTTCCTACAAGCTATAAGGTACCAATGATAGACATCACTGAACCTTTACCCATGTTCACCCACAAGTTTTATCTTAGAGAAATTTGGATAAGGAGATTATTGAACTACTTCACTGTCTTGAGGCTCAGAAGTTGTCCATAACCGAGGACACGGCTAAGTACTTAGTTTTACCCTCTCGAGAGGTGGTGCACTTTCCCCACAAGACTCGACATGCATCGAGACAAGACCTTTCAGAAACAATCCCTCAGACCACCACGGACGCGTTCCATCCTATCACATCTACCACCTTCTGTCCGTCTGGCTAAGTTCTTGCAACTTAGTTGGTCAAGGCAGAGCCCATATGCCATGTGGTTGCATTGGAAGCTTCATTACAAGAATGTCTCCAATATCTTTGTTCCTTGGTGGCCATCCACAAGTGTGATACACCAGCTGACCATAGACATGGCCCCTGAGTAACCACTCAACATAATCCAAGCAAGTCCCAATCCACCCAGGTGTTTCATTAATAATAGTTGTTTTCTTAGTCAATAAAAATAATATCTTTCCATACTATCTTGATATGTATTTTCCACCCACAAATTTTACTAGCATAGCTAAGCATTCTAACATACAAAGTCCTTTAACTAGGGGATACTACCAAGATATAATCTATAGGATAGCATAGCATAGTATAGTAACATAGGAATAATTCTATCATGTCAAGATCTACCAAAATATCACTAGTGCAATAGTGAAAATAATAGGACATGGGATGAAATATCACTTGCCTTGGTAGCTAGGAGAATAGGTACAATCCTCACAGCAACAAACTTCACAATCCACACAATCTACACAAGATCAATACAACAACAATAATTCAATCAATAAAACATTACAAAAACATAAATGCATGCAAAATGCAATGATATGATCACAACTCTATAATTCACAGAGTCTACAGTACTGAGGATAGAATACCTCATCTAAATGCATAAGAAATACTCAAAAAAATAATTTAGAGAACAATTTTTGTGAGCAAAATACTCCTAAAAAGGTTCTACCTATAATTCCAATTTTTCAGAGACAAAAGTGTGAAACAAGGCCTCCATAATAAAGGTCTCATTTTTCTGAATCCATAGACACCAAATTTGTATTTTTCTGATTTGTGGATCAAAAGTTATTGAATTTCCAAGTTAAATACTAAATCAGTCTATTTTTCTTTTTTAAACGAAATAGCCTGGCGACGTGGCGCTTTCCTATTGGCTAGTACTGGTTCGGCCGGATCGATCGTTGTGGGCCGTCAAATCTTAAGTGACTACGGACGGATCTGATTAGCCCGTACCCTTTCGATAAGTGATCTAATCCTATCCACTAATATCTGATCGAACGGCTGTTAAACCGCTCGCCGGAGACTGGCGACGCCGGCGACAGCGCGCGGCGGCGGCACGTCAGGTGAGCGGTGTTCCGGCGATTCTAGAGGGGTAGGGGAAAAGGTGGTCTTACTGAGGGCTTGCGGTGGTCTCGGCGATCTGGTTGGTGGTCGCGATGAAGAAAGGGGAGCTCCGATGCGCTCAGTATTCCTTGCCGGAGTGGCGTCGGCGGCAGAGGTCACGGCCACGAGACGGTGGCGTCGATCTGGTACACGAGCAGACAAGAAAAAGGGTTAGGGGAAGCGCCTGGTTCTGCACGGTCTAGTAGTGGTCGAAAAGGAGCGGCAGGAACCTTGCCCTCACCGGAAAAGCTGTCAGACGGTGGCGGCAGAGGAGTTCGCCGGACTTGGTCCGTGTCGTCGATCTGGGGCAAGAGAAAACACGTGGCTCGGCTAGTAGGTGCGCTAGGACATGGTGAAATAGATGAGACAGAGGGGAGGGTGCCGGGCGGCCTGGACTCACCGGAATCGTCGTCGGAGTGCCGTTAGTGTGCGGCGTCTGAGCTCGAAATTTGGGGAGCCTGGGGGCTCTCTGGGGGTGGCGACTGGGGGAAAATGACGAGGAGGGGGTGAGGATTAAGTAGGAGTAATCGCTGGGGGGATTTACTGCGAGAAACGGCCGGAATCGAATCGATTCGAAAACGGCTGAGAAGGGGGGGTTGCTCGACGGCGGGGTTGAAGACGACGGGGTGGTGGGGTGACATGGCGTGGGGTCGGCTTGTCAGCGGGAGGGGATAGGTCACTGGGGTGTGCAGAAAGACAGAGAAGGGGAGGAGTGGCCCGGGTGGGCTATTGGGCCAGATTGTTGCTGCTGTTGTTTGAATTCTTTCCCTCCTTTCTTTTTCTATTCGAATTTCTTTTCAGTTTTTGTTTGAATTAGCAAATGTGCTCCAAAAAGTCTCAAAATTTCACCAAATTTTTGGAGGACAAGTCTAATGCAATGTAGTACATGCCATGCTGATTTGAATGCACTAAAGATGATTTTCAAATGAAAAAATTTGGGATGTTACACCATCCTTCTTTGGCTTATTTCCCTTGCCCTTTTACCCCGACCTTTTAAAGTTGTGGTCTTATTGACCATCAACACCGTGTGCTCTTTCTTGATTTCTACCTCAGCAGTTTTGAGCATGGCGAACACTTCAGCAAGGGTCTTAGTCATCCCTTTCATGTTCTATTTCATCACAAAGCTCTTGTAGCTAGGGGCAGCAAGTGCAAAACCCTGTCAATTGCAAGCTCTTCCAAGATTTGGCGATCAAGGACATTCAAGCGCTTAATGTAGCTAGACATTTTGGCTACATGCTCACTAATACTTCTGTGCTCTTCCATCTTGGTAGAGAAGAAGATCTCGGAAGCATCATACCTCTCTACACGAGCCTGTGGAGCAAAGACAGCCTTGAGATCTTCAATGATCTCAAAAGCATTCATCTTCTCAAAATGCTTTTGAAGCTTCGGCTCCATGGCATAGAGCATTCCACTTTGGATGAGGGAGAAATCATCTGCTTTGGACTGCTAGACATTCTTTTCATCCTGGGAGTCGGAATCTGCAGGCTTAGCTGGAATCTTAGCCTCGATGACATAAGTCAACTTGTAGGGGATAATGAGGATCCTAAGATTGCGGAACCATGCAGTGAAGTTGGTTCCATCAGTTTTCAGCTTGTCCTTCTCGAGGAAAGTGCTAAGGTTGAAGGTGGGTTGGTGAGACATCTACGATGGATTTGCAAAGTGTTTAGACCATGTTCATAATAATAAGTTCAAGTTTTAATTCATGTTCCTAAACTAAAACAAAAGAACTCCGACTCAAACGAACACCCCTCTATTCATTTTAGTGATCACATGATCCCAGTCCACTACACCTCCCTCGATCGTCATGGCCATTAGTGCAGTTTCAAAGGTGGACATTCCCCAATGTCGATCACATCAACCATGTGATTCATGCTCGATCTTTCGGTCTATTGTATTACGAGGCCATGTCTACACATGCTAGGCTCACTAGTTCTAACTTGTGTGTATTTGCAGTGCAACATAGCTTACACCCACCGTATGCGAACGCAGATATGTCTGACACCCGATCATCATGGCCTACCTCATAACGGAGAACTTTCTTGGTGGTGCACACACAAGGGGAATAATAAGACTGGAATTATGTGAGGGATTATCCTATTATGCTACCATCGTATATACTATCATACTAGCATAACAAGATGCACACAAAGGTACTTCATAAAGTAAAGTGTCATGACGTGGTTGCAGCATCTTGATCACAATCGAGAGCTCCAATGGAACTTTCATAAACTTGTCATTGCCATGTCACAATGCTAGTCCCTATGCAAATCAAAGATAGACTCCTCTATATTATCTATTGCATGTTTTACGCGGCTTTAGGGCTTTCGGGGTAGAACCCCTTCCTACCTACGAACGTAGAGCCACAACATGGATTTAATGATTGTCCTTTTACTTCCCTTTTCAGGGCCCTCCAATGTCGATGCCATATCAACTACCGTAGGGAGACATACACCCCCCTAAGCCACTTTGATATGTGGACTAGTCTCGTGAATCACCACGTGAGGTTGGTTGGGGGGCGCTTCATCAAACAATGTTGCGATATGAACAAGAACATAAAAGAGGGTAGAAAATAGAGAATCAATGCCCACCTATTGCTATGTGTTCTATCCGTACGACATGTCTACCCATAGACCCGCACTGATACCACTGAAGGGTTCCGTAGCAGAAAACAAAAAATTCTATCTACACGAACACTAATACTAGAATCTATACTATGTAGACATAAGTAACGGAAGAGAAAGACGGTATTCATACCTATGAAGACCGAGGCACGCCTTACGTGGGAAGGCATATATTGATGAAGTCGAGCAACTCCAAGCACCCCAAGTGTGGTGCCTCCGAAGTACTACACACGTCCAGTGTAAGCGACGTCTCCTGGGATCCGATCCAGCCGAGCAGCGGAAGAAGAAGATGGCGGACCGAAGATCACACGATGGTAGTGTGAAGGTGGAGAACTCAAATCCCTCGAAGTCCTCCCCAATATTATGGAGAAGTCCTCAAAGGAAAATGAGAGAGAGAATGAGAGAATTGGATGCCTCCAATGGGGTGGGGAGACCCCTAGATATAGTAGGAGGGGGCGCACCACCTAGGGGCCAGGCGGTGTGGGACTAATGCCCACACCCGCCAGCCACCTAGGGCAGTCGCCGGCCCTAGGTGGGCCCCACTTGGGCGTCCCACTAAGCCTAGGCCGGCTGGCCCCCTCTCCCTAGGCGCCTTGCCCCTTGGGCCTCCCCTCCGGGTGAGGCCCATTAGCATTGGGATGCCTTTAATAACAAAATAAAATATATATTTAATATTAATTCTCCAATTAACATTCAAATACACATATTATTATATTCCTTTACTCTGGAACTCCTTTCGGACCCCTTCCGAGCACCACCGGATGTTACCTAGAACTATTCCGGTTTCTCTCACTATTTCTCCAACGATACCTCATCTATCCCTAGCACCCCCACCCTTAAGCATGACATCCTTCGGTTTGGGAACACTCCGTACATGATTGAGAATCCTCTCATATCAATGATCATCAGGGGGACCTGGATGCCCATGATGACCCCCGTGCATTCCACGA
This sequence comes from Avena eriantha, assembly GCA_910589775.1. Lineage (NCBI taxonomy): Eukaryota > Viridiplantae > Streptophyta > Magnoliopsida > Poales > Poaceae > Avena > Avena eriantha. The sequence goes on along the minus strand of OU342742.1, from coordinate 395,705,977 downwards.
ATTCCCGTACCCTTTGCCACTTGATACCTAGTTCATCTGAGACTTGATTTTTGGTATCTCCATACCTTAGTTCGATCTCGTTACCGATGAACTTGTTTACTCGTTCCCATGTCGCTGCATTCCGTGACCCAGTCACACACTTGCAAGCTTCGTTAATGCAATGTCACCGAGATGGCCACATATGTATCTATCTGTTACATGGACTAGCAAATCCTAGTCTTGCTATGTAATCCTCTACGCGACCCTATAGGAAACCTGAGTGGCACCTTTTTGATCACCCTGTCACGGTATGATACTTGATAACTGATTCGTCCATTTTGCATCACTATTATATATCATAATTTACTGTTATTCATTGATATATTTCATATAAAGATATGATACTTATGTTATTTCATTTTTTTGCATGGTTGATGACTTTTGGAGCATGGACCGTTGTAGTCAGGATTCTGATGGAAAAGGGGATGTTTGGATGCAAAATTCGCGAAGATCGAAAAATATGGGAAAATACATGGAAAATTCTATTTTTCCAGAAGACGGAGGATGCTAGAAGGGGGAGTGGAGATGGGACACAGGGGGCCACACCACCCCCTGGCACGGGCCACCCCTGGTCGTGCCACCAGGTGGTGTGGCCACCCTGGCCCACTCCTAGATCTCCCCTTTGGCGTATATTATCCCCACGAAACCCTAAGCCTGGGGGAGCGACCACAGAAAGATTCAGCTGCCTCTATGGGGCGGAAAACTACAGAGAGAGAAAGATCTCTCTAGCAAACAGATTCTACCGGGGGAATTCCTTCCCGAAGAGGGGAGATCGTCGCCATCAACACCACCATCAAGCTGTACTTCATCGGGATCATCATCATCATCTCCACCAGCACCATCATCACCACTCCATACCGCTGTAACAATTGGGTTGAATCTTGCATAGTTCTTAGGGGAAACTTTCCCGGTGTTGAATACTCCTTGTAGTTGATGCTATTGAGTGAACCATTGAATTATTATTATGTTCAGATTGTTACTTATCATTATATCATATCTGATCTTGATCCATATGATGTCTTGTGAGTAGTTCATTTAGTTCTTGAGGACATAGGAGAAGTCATGTTGTTAGTAGTGGAATTGTGTTGAGAAAGATTCAATGGTTTGTTAATTAAGTTGTGGTGTATTTCTTCTAGTGGTGTCATGTGAACGTCGACTACATGACAATTCACCTATATGGGCCTAGGGGAATGCATTGTGTATTTGGCTACCTCGTAGGGGTTGCCGGAGTGACAGAAACATGAACCCCCGTTAGGAAACCTTTGCACATGGGATGTCAGGGTCATAGAGTTTAAAGTTGTGGTTAGGTTTCGATCTTAATTACTTTCTTGTACTTGCGGATGCTTGCAAGGGGTATAATCACAAGTATGTATTAGTCCTAGGAAGGTCGGTACATTAGCACAGGTTCACCCACACAACACTTAGCAAAATAAATAAGATTAATCAACTATATGAAGTGAAAGCACTTGACAATATTCTCGTGTGTCCTCGAGAATGTTTGGTCATCTTAAGTAATACAACCGGCTTGTCCTTTGCTGAAGAAAGGATTGGGCCACTTGCTGCATTTATTCTTATTGCCTTTTATTTACTCGCACTTTATTTATCTGCATTATCAAAAACCCCTAAAAATCCATTTGCTAAGTATTTACAGAGAATTCATGCTCCAAGCCACTCGTCAACACCTTCTACTCCTTCTTAGGTTCGACACTCGTACTTATCGAAAATACTACGATACACCCCCTATACTTATGGGTCATCAAGACTATTTTCTGGCACCGTTGCCGGGGAGTGAAGCGCTATTGGAGAGTGGAACTGGTAAAAGAAACGTCTACTGTGAGTACTGTTTATTTTTGTTAGTTACTTTATTTTCAATATGGATAATTCGCTGAGTTTCTTATTTCGTAATGCTACTACCATTGCTAAGGTAGTAGATGAACCACCACCTGCTGAGAATGATACTTTTAAAATACCTACAAGGATTATTGATCGTGTTATGGATAACTATTATTTTGGGGATGGAACTGTCCATCTCGGTGATCATTTGCTCTTTATACACGAATTATGAGGGTTGTTCAAGTGTGCAGGTATTACAACAAATCAAGTCAAGAAGAAGTTATTCTCATTATCACTGAAAGGAAGAGCTAAGGAATGGTATAAGCTGTTGAAGAATGGCCAATCTCTTGAATGGGAGGAAATAGTGCCTCTCTTTTATTCAAAATTTTATCCTCCTAGTGAGATTCACAAAGATCGGAATCAAATATTCAACTTTTGGCCTCTTGATGGAGAGAGTATAGCTCAAGCTTGGGGAAGAATTAAGTTATTAATGCTCAAATGTCCCATTCATGAGCTCCCAAACAATATTATTATCAATAACTTTTATGCAAGGCTTTCTCTTCATGATAAGGATCTATTGGATGCTTCTTACACTAGATCATTTACACGCATGGAAGAAGGAGCTAAATGGGATCTTCTAGATCGTATTCAAGACAATGGTGAAGCATGGGAGAATGATAAAGGAAGAAAGTCAGGTATAAATTATGATTATGAATGCATTGAATCTTTTATGGGAACTGGTGACTTTCAAAATATTAAAAATTCTTATGGTCTAGACTCTCAAGCTATTGCGACTTATTTTAAGGCTTTTGCTTCCTATATTTAAGTTCCTAAAAAGAAGTGTAATAAGTATCATGAACCTTATAAGGATATTGCTAATAGTGTTCCTGTAAGAAATATCGAAGTTTTTACGGCTAATCATGTCTTACCCGAACCTTACATTGAGAAAATGCATTTCCTAGTCAAGGTAAAGGAACATTCTATGATAGCTAATATGGTTAATGAAAGTACAAATAAAGTTGTTGAACCTAATGAACAGGTAGCTATTGAACCTATGGTAGCAAATGTGGAAGACTTTGTCATTAAATATGTAGGAGATGGACACACTATTCTTTGTAAGGATACTTCTAGTATTGTTTCACAAAGTAGTGTTATGAGAGCTAGTGTCCCTATGTTTTCTGTTAGAGTAAGTGTTCATTGCTTCAATGGTTCTTGTGATAGCTATATTGTTAAATTTATGCATGATACTGAAAGTTATTATGATAGAGGGAAAAGTGTTCTTATGCATCTCAATAATATTAAGTTTCCTCATTTTATGCTGAAAGTCTTTATGTTGCACTCGTTTTGCCTTCCTATGCTAGTAGCCTTTGGTTTCAACAATTTATTTTCTAACAAAACTCCCTTGCATAGAAAGTGGTTTAGACTTAAACATGTGTATTTTTGCTTCTTGATGCTCTCTTTTACTTTGATTCATATTCTTATGCGAGCATCATTGAAATTATCATGCCCATCTTAATGCCTATAAAGAAAAAAGAGCTTTTTGGGAGACAACCCAATATATTTATGTTTTCAGTTTGCTTTCGTTTATTTGAGTCTTCTAAGTCATTACTTCAGTAATAACATCACCTTATCCTTTTTGTTTGGTTTTTGTGTCAAGATCAACCTCTAATGAGAGAGAAGTGATATTTGGGAAAGTTGCTATCCCGAAACAGATTTTTGTGCTTCAGTGTAAAAATCCATGAAAGATCTCTGTACGTCGGATTGATCTGTAATTGTTTGTGCTTTTGCCCCAGATTGTTATTTAACTTTCGTTAGTTATGCACATTTTTATTTGAGCAATAGAAGATTTTTGAAAAAATTGATCTTTACCTGCTGGTCTGTTTTGATAGATTTTTACCACTCTTGCATTTGCCTCTTAAATCAATTTCCCTTTTGAATTCTTTTTGGGTTTTCGGAAGGAGTTGTTATAGTAGCTTATGTTTTGATGGATTTCAGTTGAAGTTGAATCTTAAAAGGTTTATTAGCTTGTATGCACTAATGTTGCTAATGAGAATTGTGTGAAGTTTTGTGTGAAAGAAATTTCCAGGTTAGTGGAGAAAATGGTGTAATAAGAAAGTGCCAGGTTTCATGACTCAAGCAATATGTGTATGAAGATGAAGATATTGATGTTATTCAAGTGGTAACTCCGGAAAAAATTATCAAAGACCAAGTTTAGAGACCCACAGAGTCTGTTTTTGAATAGGTAACAGTTCTGGTAAGAAAAGTTCCGCGAGAAATCTGTCTAGTTATATTTTTGCAGTTTTTATCCAACACGGAAAGCAACAAAGTGAAAGAGGGACAAAAAAGGAGCCAGGGTGGCTCACACCACCCTATGGTGCGGTCCCACCCCTGGCCGCGCCAGCAGGTGGTGTGGCTGCCCCGGAGTCCGTCTCTGACCTGTTTTCTCCCAGTACCTTCCTTTTGTTGTAAAAAATCGTAATATATAATCCCCCGGATCCCCCGAGGTTCATATATTGTGTTCTCATTGTGTTTCCGTTTTGATCTGTTTCTGATAGGTAGAGGGCTTAGTTTTGGAACCACGATGTCTTCCTCTAGATCAGCCAAGGAGGATTCTTTCGCGTACATCATCAACCCGTACATGCGTGAGTTGAAGATTCATCCCAAGGAGTTGTTGCTCGAAGATGGGAAGGTAAAGATAAAATAGGTTCAAGGCCCTAAAGGTGAAGGAAGTCTGGAGGACAGGATGGAAGTACTAGAGCAAGAAGTCTTTAGGTACAAGAAGATGGCGGAACGCGAAGTGGATATCATCCATAAGATTTGTTCCGAACTCATTGCTAAGCACCAAAAGGAGACTGCTGAGCTTAAATATGAAATTCTCTCACTCCACCAAACAACCAACCAACTGCAAGCATAGCTCTATGATGTTCAAAATCAAAACTATGAGTATGAGGTTAGGTTTAAATGCATAAGTGCTGCTGCTAGTTTCAAGATGATGGAGACCAGGATGTCTTTTGTTGATGGGGAGCCTTTACCTTGGAAGTCGGACGATGATGAGAGAACACCACCACCACCGAAGGAGTAATTCGTCATTATGTTTTGGCATCCCCTTGGTTTGTTCCAAGCTTGGGGGAGTGTCGCGGTATCACATCACTATCTTCTATCTTTTTACCTTTTTAGTAGAGTCATATCATGAATAGAGAAGTTATTATGTAGGATGGTTTGCATTATGGAAGTGTCCCCCCACTTGTTAGATATCTATGTATCCCTTGGTGTGAGTTGTCGTTATGGAATATTAATGAGAAGTTCTATCATTTACTCTTTTGCATATATTATATTAGTTTTCAATTTCTATTATATGATTGATTTTGTTGTTAGTATTGGTATCACTTTGGGATCATTGAGTAAATTTAGTTGGTTTTGGCAAACTTGGCTCGGTCAGTAGCAACACTATTTTGAGAATTGAATGAAAAAGATAAAAGTACTCTTAAGAAATATAATTTCATCATCTTTCTTTCTTTATTGGCTCATAAGCTTAGTATTCTCTAGTTAAGATCTTTTGTGCTTCCAAGGAAGATTGCATGTTTGTTTTTATCATTTGTATGTTTGTTTGTTTCCTTCAACTCTTATACTTGCTACCTAGCCTTGCTAGCCAAAAACCTGTACTGAGAGGGAATGCTTCTCGTGCATCCAATCCTTAAACCAAAACATATGCCATTTGTGTCCACCATGCCCACCTATTAGCATTATTGGTATTCCAAGTAAATTCATGTTTTTATCTACCTTCGAATTAAATTGTTATGTGAAAATTAGTGATTAAAGCTCTCACGAACTTGATGGCACACTTTACTTTCTTGCACTTAATAAACTTGAACAATTTTTCCCATCTATGTTGCGTATATTTTGCACTTTGTAAGTTGTAAATTAGCAGAACCATGTTGTCATGGGGAACGCTTTCAACATTGCACTTTATTTAGTTGATATCATGCTCTTTTGTTTATGGATGTCGTCGGTGTGAAGTGAAAGACGAGCTTGTAAGTCCATGGAGTTATGTATGTGTGTTAGAGAAACGCCTAGGCCGCTGGTCTAATCCATGCCTAATCATGGTGGAAACCTTCAGCGTAACCATAATGAGCATCTATGAAGCATTCTTCTTATAAAAAAAGAGATAGAGATCGAGAAAAAAGAGAAATAGAAAAAAATGATATGAGAAAAGAGGAAAGAGAGAAAAAAGCACCATTTTCCCATGGTAAATAAGAAGATTGTTGAGATGTTCGTTGTCTTCTTGCCTTGTCATTTTGATATGGGGATTCTTCCATATCATCGGGCAAGGGGTACCCTGTTGGCGGTTCTCTATGATACACACGTACTTACTATGACAAGAACTTAGCAGTAACTAAACTTGAGTAGCATGAGGAGCGGCCCTCGTATTCAAGGGACATGAGATTTTCAAGTTACAACTTGTCAAGCATATCCTCATATTTGATCAATTTAACCTTAATCACCTAAAGATGCTTATGATAGGGGAAATGAGAGATGAAAGCTAATAAGTACCATAATTTTTGGAAGCTCTTTATGAAACTTGAAATCCCTGCTTCCCTCTGCAAAGGGCCTTTCTTTTACTTTTTAGTTGAGTCAGTAAACCTATTCCCTTCTATCTCAGCAAGTATTTTGAGTTGTTGTGTTTCATTCATTCATACGATGATTTATTCAATCATGTTTCTTATGTTCCTTGTTTTGCACATTGCTCTTATCTTATTGTTTATTACTTTGAAAGCTATCATTGAAAACCCATTATGTTTGAACTCCTGCAAATTGTTAACTATTCCTTGACCAAGAGCAAAGTTTGCCATTACCAATTGTGATTTACTTTATATATCTTTATTGTGTTTCCTTTACCTATTGCAAGTTAAGTTATATAATAGTGAGTTGTATTCTATTATGATTTATGTATTGATGAATGTGATGCTTCTTGTCCGTATTATTTTATCGACTCTTCACTCCATAAACCTGAGGGCATGTTTATTGAGATCAATTTTCGCTTGGGGACAAGCGAAGTCTAAGCTTGGGGTGAGTTGATACGTCCATTTTGCATCACTATTCTATATCATAATTTACAGTTATTCATTGATATATTTCATATTAAGAGATGATACTTATGTTATTTCATCTGTTTTTGCATGGTTGATGACTTTTGGAGCATGGACCACTGCAGTCAGGATTCTGATGGAAAATGGGTTGTTGGAGGCGAAATTCGCGAAGATCAGAAAATACATGGAAAATTCTATTTTTCTAGAAGACGAAGGATGCCAGAAGGGGGGTGGAGATGGGCCACAGGGGGCCCACACCACCCCCTGGCACGAGCCACCCCTGGCCGCGCCACCAGGTGGTGTGGCCACCCTGGCCTACTCCTGGCTCTCCCCATTGGCGTATATTATCCCCACGAAACCCTAAGCCTGGGGGGAGCAACCACAGAAAGATGCCGCCTCTACGGGGCGGAAAACTACATAGAGAGAAAGATCTCTCCGGCAGACAGATTCTACCGGGGGAATTCCTTCCTGGAGAGGGGAGATCGTCGCCATCAACACCACCATCAAGCTGGACTTCATCAGGATCATCATCATCTCCATCATCATCTCCACCAACACCATCATCACCACTCCATACCGCTGTAAAAATTGGGTTGAATCTTGCATAGTTCTTAGGGGAAACTTTCTCGGTGTTGACTACTCCTTGTAGTTGATGCTATTGAGTGAACCATTGAATTATTGTTATGTTCAGATTATTACTTATCATTATATCATCTCTTATCTTTACCCATGTGATGTCTTGTGAGTAGTTTGTTTAGTTCTTGAGGAAATGGGAGAAGTCATCTTGTTAGTAGTGGAATTGTGTTGAGAAAGATTCAATGGTTTGTTAATTATGTTGCGGTGTATTTCTTCTAGTGGTGTCATGTGAACGTCGACTACATGACACTTCACCTATATGGGCCTAGGGGAATGCATTCTGTATTTGGCTACTAATCGTAGGGGTTGCTGGAGTGACAGAAACATGAACCCCCGTTAGGAAACCTTTGCACAAGGGATGTCAGGGTCTTAGAGTTTAAAGTTGTGGTTAGGTTTCGATCTTAATTACTTTCTTGTACTTGTGGATGCTTGCAAGGGGTATAATCACAAGTATGTATTAGTCCTAGGAAGGTCGGTATTTTAGCACGGGTTCACCCACACAACACTTAGCAAACTAAAGAAGATTAATCAACTATATGAAGTGAAAGCACTTGACGATATTCCCGTGTGTCCTCGAGAACGTTTGGTCATCTTAAGTAATACAACCGTCTTGTCCTTTGCCGAAGAAAGGATTGGGCCACTTGCTGCATTTATTCTTATTGCCTTTTGTTTACTCGCACTTTATTTATCTACATTATCAAAAACCCCTAAAAATCCATTTGCTAAGTATTTACAGAGAATTCCTACTCGAAGCCACTCGTCAACACCTTCTGCTCCTCGTTGGGTTTGACACTCTTATCGAAAATACTGATATACACCCCCTATACTTGTGGGTCATCAATAACCATCTAAGATCCCTTCAGAATGGTGATTTGCATTATCTCACAGTCTAAGGATCAGGTTGCGAGGTTTCATGTGTTTATCATTAATGGTGAACTTTGCAACTAGATCTCATTGAGATACAACAATCGGATGTTTGTCTATCATGTCATTCAACCAATGACGTGACTTCATTGTCAATTGGCATAAATGCCCATGATCTCGAAACCGAGATGATCCTCATGACCTATGAACTAGTTCGCTAGAGGTAACTAGAGACACGGTTTGTTCACATACCACACGTGTATTAACGTTTCGTATTAATACCATTATAGCACAGTATGAAATGTATTATGAACATATTGGAGATATATCAAACAATACACTTTATTATTTGCCTCTAGGGCATAACTCCTTCACATATTGCATGGTCCTTCCAACATTTGTCCTGCTGTCATAGGTGGGTCTCGACTTTTTGGCTGGTAGTTGATGTGACTGGCTTCTACCGGTGTCGTCCCTGCTACTGCGGTACCCATTGTTGTAGTCATATCTTCATCGGTTGTCCCCTCTAGAGAAACTGGCTGCAACATAACTTGGTGTGCTATACCCATCGTTGTTTCGTCGCCTTCTATCGTTATTGTGCCTATCCCTGTCTTCTTCGGGTGAGCGAGCTCTTTTGTTGTGTAATGCATCTTCTCCATCGGCCCAGTGATTGGCTATGTCCATCAACTGTGAAATTGTCTTTGGTCTGATTCGTCCTAGTTCTTCAATGAATTCTTGCCGACGAAGTCCATCGTTGAAAGCATCAATTGCTCTTTCATCGAATATGGTTTTAGCCAAGTTTTTGATAATGTTCCACCACTGGACAAAGGCTCATATTGACTCTCCTGGCTTTTGCTTATAGGCTCGCAATTGTTCCAGAGACGTGGGCCGCTTTAATGTGGATTGGAAATTTCAGATAAATTTGTCCTTAAGATCATTCCAACTATTGATAGAATCTTTGGGTAGTTGCTTTAGCCAAGAGCGAGTTATGCCAGTTAAGTGCAACTGCAGGTTTTGCATTGCGGTAGCCTTAGAGCCACCTTGTAGCTTGACTGTTGCTAGATAATCTGTTAACCAAGCTTCATGTTCTTGGAGGCCATCATATTTCTGATGATCGTGAGGTAATTTGAAGTCTATTGGTACTAGAGTCTTGCGAATCTGTCGGGTAAAGCAACTAGCTCCGCATAGTTCTTGCTCTTCTTCGCTTTCACCATCATAGTATCTTTGGCTTCTACGCTCTTCCCTGGATCGATCGATCCTTCTTTGTGTAATATCGTTTCTTGCATCGTTTCGTGGCTTTGATCTTGAGAAGTGGACCCGATGTGGCGATCGTGATCGTCGAGTGTGACCTATTTGCTGAGGGCTACTGCGACAGCGTGGGGATCTGTTGGGTTGCCATGTGGTTCCTTGTTATGCTTGCGCGAGATATGCTCCTACCATGCCGAGGTTCATCAGCGCGGAGAGGTGGAGGGCCGCGCGAGGATCGTTGGGTGAGGGTTGAGTTATGATCAGATATGTTTATGCGGCTACAATTGCTGCTTGGGCCGTTTTTGCCTTGATGTTTCCTGATTGATCTATTGACATGAGCGATAGATCAAGGTCTTGGATTAGTTCGCTTCTTTATGCTTCGGGCATGTTCTGTAGTCGAGATGTTCCCCTTCTTGGAGGTGCTCCTCCTATTACGCTCCTTGATCCTCGGGTAGAGCTTAGATGTGCCCGTCGCAAGCTGGATTCGTCGGCTAACCTTTTCATTTCATCGCGCTACCTCTACATCCTTAGCAGGTCTTTTTTTATGATGAAGCAAATATTGGTATGCTAGTAGATCTTCGTGTGTGGCGTCAGCCGTCATGGGGACTACACCCGAAATTTCCGCTCTTGCTTTTTGCCATGCTTTGGCTGGTAGCCAGAGAGTTTGCCTCTCGCCTCCACGTGGTTCTCCTCCTCCTGGGGTTACGCGATTGTTTGTTGGGTCTTCCCCTTTCCACGAGCCTTCATTTTCGTGGTTTCTTGCATTGTCACTTGATAGGATATCGCCAGGGTTAAAAATAGGATTACCATTGGAGTCCTGCTAAGTTGACCCGTCTCCGATGAGCACGCATACTTGGTGCTGGGTAATATATGAACAGGTGGAGTTGTCCTCTAAATTGAGGGAGACACTACCAGGTGGATCAGTGAAGTCTGTTAGTTTCTGTTCTGGGTAGATTTCTGCCATCCTTATCCCGAAGTCGATGCTTTCACCGCTTTCCTCAGGTTCAGAGTTTGTTAGGCTTGTTCCATGTGGTGGAGTTAGTTGAGAATCTGATCTAAAGGAGAAATTGTCATAAAGACCATCAAGGTCCCCCAGATCCGTCTCATCTTGCTTGTTTTCTTCGGCTGCTTCAACTTTTGTCGTGACTTCCACGAAGGATCCGGCAGATGATGCTGGTATCTCCATAAGCATAGTATTTTCCACCGACGGTTCATATGTAATCAGGGCCGAAGAGTGTGATTCTTGGGGGTCTTCTACTTGAAAGTGGAAACTTCTGATGATTAGATCGGATCCGCCGTTGAATTCGGTGGGTACTATCATCGGGGTGGGTGGGTGTCGATCCGCTTTTGTTGGGTTCCTACTTGGAAAAGAGAGTTCCACCGAATCCATGGTTCCAGCATTCAAGTTTCCCATAGACAGCGCCAATTGATGAGGGGTGAACCCGTCAATGTCCATAAAGAAGGACTTATGGTTTTGCGGAAAAGAGAACGCTATGGATTTCATTGGATGTCAGGAGAACAATTGAGTCAAAGTCGCCTGAATATTTGGTGAATCGCACTATTACAGATCGCTTGGGGATTTTTTGGTGTCCTCGCCTAGGCTTCTCCCGCCCTATATATAATAGGTCGGGTCTCAAAGTTGTATGCAGATAGGTTACATATGCATAATTACAATACCAACACAGTGTTAGTCCTTTATTCCCTTTCCTAATACCACTAAAGCATTTGTCGGTTGCTTCTTTTGGGCCACCATCTTGACTCTTCATGGGCCATAAGCCTTTTATTCAGCCGAGGGTAGAAAATCATAGGTGACCGAGTATCCGTACCTATGTCAGCTAGTTTGACTGCGCCCGACGGTTAACCTTCCTGAGAATTTATGACTTGGTCAGTGGTCGACTCGCCCATGACGCCAACTCGCTTACTGTGACTTGCTTACTCTTACTCGATTGGAGTTCTCCATCTGCCTGCAAAGTTTCTCCGTTTCAGGAGTTTGCCACCGGTTCGACTGGAGCTCTCCGCATGGACTCGCCAACTCTAACTGCCAAGCTCGAAACCACCACCGAATCCCTAACACACTCAAGGGCTACTGATGGGATATGCTAATCCGGATGTACCCAGAAGGTGGAGTCGACTAGCCAGGCCCACGACGAGTGGGCTCGCTGGCACGATGAATGGAACATTCACAACTATAAGCATGGAGACTAGAATAAGAAATCCCAAAAGCATAGTTAGGCCCATTCGGATTAGGTCAAACTCACTGAATCCATAACTAATTCAGTGTTGATCCATGTAACCCTAGCAAGGCGACTCTATATAAACCTCCCTAGGGTAACCTCTATGCATATACTCTTTGATACACCCCTTAGAAGTGAATCGCCGCCTACCAGCCGAGCTCGCCACCATTGTAATCTCTCCAAGATCAATACAAACAGCAGGAAGTATGCTCTTTACCCAATGGGGAGCTGCACCTGGGTAAATCCTATGTCTTTGCAATCTCGTTCTGCGTATGGCTTACTCTCCCTTGCCACACTCATCTCAATCTCTACCCGGTAGCAACTACCATAGCCATTCCCACAACATACGGTGACCCGCTTGTTGCCGTTGGCGATGCCTACATCGGTGGTGTAGTGCACCAGCCAATCCACTAGTTTGGTGGTGCCACTGTACTTGGGGCTATCTATAGGAAGCGTGAAGCCCTTAGGGAACAACTCGTTCTAGATGCACGAACCAAAGCAGATCAGACCAACTTAACTCTCATCCTCCATGGATCACGATTGCACCATCTAGTCGATGCGCTCGTGAGCATCCGGGCCGGCTGAAGGCTTGCGGGGGCCCAGCCATCTGGTCAGGAGAGACTTGGGGGACCCTGGTCTTGCCCAGCTGCGCCAGCCGGTCGTAGTACTCCTGCTAGCCGGGATTGCTGGTGATAGCAGTTAGATCATGATGACATCGGCTCTTATTTCCTGATCCCTACTGGTAGCAGTTTAGCTGGGGGCATGCCGCGAAGATGCCTGCTAAGCCAGCTTGGTCCCGACAAGGGCCTACTTATTTGCCAGCTAGCAGGGGTTTGAGCTCTGGCTACCCGCTAGGTGAGTGTAGCCACCCTCCAGCTGCTGCCGATTGGTGACAACGAGATGCAGGCATGCACATAATTGTACTCAAGATGCCTGTACCCGACGGTGGTTGGAAGTAACTTCTCGGGCCTCGTACAGGATGCCCTGGCGGGTCAGCTCGAGGGCGTCTATTGTCGTAGCAGGATCCGTGTTGGGATCGACGGGGTTGAGGATGTGTTGGATGGAAGTTTCAAATGGGTCAGGGTCCTGCCCCTGAGGCAAAGAACCGGCTCCATCCACCCGGTGCTCGAGAGGGCGACGACTAACGTTTTGGCCCAAGATGGCCATCATGACTTCTGCACAGTAGTCGGTCGTGGTGCCACTAGGAATGTCGCTACCAGAAAGTGGGTTAGAGAAGTTGAGGATCTTGCCGGGGAACTCCTCTAGGATGGTGGTGATGTAGACGTGGTGGTCACTGAAGTGGAGGATGGATCCGTCCTCAGGGAAGGTCGCTCTAGCAGAGCAGGAGGCGTTGTCGATGATGGAGTCGAAGGATTCGAGCGAGAGAACGAGAACGAAGGCATTGTGCTCGCCGATAACGGTGAAGTCTCGTGCGGAAGGTGACTCCGGTCGCTACAGCTTGTTGTTGGGTGGGCAGCATAGAAAACAAAAACATCCTACGATGGGAACTACTAAGCACCAAGATCTATCTACCTAGATACAAGCAACGGGTGGATATACATACACAAAGATCATACCCTTGAAGACCGACAAAGTGTAACGATATTGGACTCGTGGATGATGTAGTCGATCGCTTGCCGATCTCAAGATCAAGAGGAAGTCCTAGTGCCACAAATCAGCAGTGCATCTGTGATCGCACACACGGTCGGTCCACCAAAAAACCTCTGCCTCCTTTCTCCAGCGAGGCAGTGGAAGCAACAACTCCTTCCAGACAAAAATCCACTGGGAACATGTATCTCGCTAATCCGAGACCATAGGGGAATAATTCTAGAGGGGGAGAGAGATCCTTCACGAGGAGGTGTACTTTGTGAGGAGGAGAGGGGGGATTTTATAGGGAGAGTGGGGTAGCCCCTCTCCATGGCCGACGACCAAGGGGAGGTGCCCCACCTCTTCCTCATTCATGTGGTGGAAGCTCCACTCACATAAACATGCCTCCACTCACACATCCACTCACATGCATTAATTTTCCACCAAAATTAATGCAACTCTCATTAACTAAAACTATTTTATTTATTTTATTCAAAATTTTGTTAATTACTTTACTTGACAAACATTCACATAAAACCCCCTGCTACATTTCAATATCACATGCAAAACCAATTTCAACAATTTCACCCAAAACAATTCTGGTGTCCATTGAAATAATTTTAGCGCTTTGCAATCCTCTGGAACATATTTGCTCCCAGTGGTGTCAGTATCCCTTAAGTCTGTCACCCTATGGAATAATGCAGACATGATCGAGACCCTTCCTCGATCAATAACCAGTAGCGGGACATGGAGATCCATACTGACTCCCACACATTCAACAATGAGTTCTGTGATCGTGAGTAACCTTTAATGCTAGTAACTAAATCCCTTTGTCTCGCGATATATTACATGTCCGAGATTTGATCATCGTTATCTCAATACCTAGTTTGATCTCGTTACCGACATGCACTCTTTTCTCGTTCCCGTGATATAACATTCCAGTGATCACATCACTTGCTTGCAAGCTATCTCAATGTGATATCGCTAAGAGGGCCTAGAGTATATCTATCCATCATCGAGATGGACAAATCCCACTCTTGATCCATGAGCCTCTACATAACACCTTCAGAGCATTTGAACCCACCTTTATAGTCACCTTGTTATGGTGTGACGTTTGATGTTATCAAGTTACTCTTCTAGTGTTAGTGATTGACATGATCTCATGGTCTAAGGACTAAGATTACTTCGTATGATGTTATAGCAATTTAAACACACTGACTTTGATCGTAATATTATACTTTGGATGAATGTTTATCACATCATTCCACCAATGTTGTGACCTCGTTATTAACAACATCCAATGTCCATGATCAGGAAACCTTGATCATCTTATTAATCAACGAGCTAGTTTATAAGACAGGCATAACTAGGAACCCTTTATTTGTTTATTAAACACACATGTATTAACGTTTCCAAACAATACAATTATAGCATGAAAAATAAACATCTATCATGTACTTGGAATACGATAATAACAACTTTATTATTGCCTCTCATGGCATATTACCTTCAGTCTCCCACTTGCACTAGAGACAATAATCTAGTTTACATAGTGATAAATCTAACACCCATGGAGTTCTAGTGTTGATCTTGTTTTTCCCTAGGGAGAACTTTAGTCAACAGATCTGCTACATTCAGGTCCGTGTGTACTTTACAAATCTTTATATCTCCACCCTTGACATGTTCGCGGATGGAGTGAAACCGACGCTTAATATGCTTTGAATTCTTGTGAGACCTTGGTTCCTTGGCGTTGGATATGGCTCCATTGTTGTCACAATAGATCACCATTGGGTCCAACGCACTAGGAACCACACCTAGTTCAGTTATGAACTCTTTTATCCAAACCGCTTCCTGTGTCGCTTCTGAAGCAGCAACATATTCCGCCTCCATTGTTGATCCCGCCACCACAGGTTGTTTGGAGATCCTCCAACTAACTGCTGCTCCGTTCATGAGAAATACATATCCGAATTGAGACTTAGAGTCATCTAGATTGATGTCAAAGCTAGCGGCAACATAACACTTAGCGACCAGCTCTTCTTCACCTCCGTATACAAGAAACATTTCCTTCGTTCTTCTTGAGTACTTAAGGATATTCTTGACCGTTATCCAGTGTTCTGAACCTAGATTAGATTGGTACCTACTAGTCAAACTGATAGCATGTTCCACATTTGCTCTTGTACATAGCATGTCATACATTATAGAGCCTATGGCTGAAACATAGGGATCTTATCCATTATCCTCTTTATTCCACCATAGCCAGACTTTGAGTCTTACTCAATGTCTTGCTTTGCAATGTCTTGCCTTGCAACATAGGTAAGAACCCCTTCTTACTTCTGTCCATTTTAAACTTCTTTAAAATCTTATCAAGGTATGTACTTTGTGATAACCCAATTGGGCGTCTTGATCTACCTCTATAGATCTTAATTCCTAATATGTATGATGCTTCACCATGGTCCTTCATCGAAAATTTGCTATTTAGATAACTTTTAACATTGTTTAAAAGATCTATATCATTTCCAATCAACAATATGTCATCCACATATAATATTAGAAATGCCACATTGCTCCCACTCACTTTATTGTAAATACTAGCCTCTCCATAAGTTTGGACAAATCCAAACTCTTTGATCACCTCATCAAAGCGGAGATTCCAACTCCGGGATGCTTGCTTCAGTCCATAGATGGATCGTTGAAGCTTGTATACCTTATCAGCATCCTTAGGATCGACAAAATGCTTAGGTTGTATCATATACAACTCTTCTTCAATATTACCATTGAGGAACACCGTTTTGACATCCATCTGCCATATTTCATAATCAAAATATGTAGCAATTGCTAACATAATCCTAACCGTCTTTAGCATCGCTACAGGAGAGAATGTCTCATTGTAGTCAACTCCTTGAATTTGTTGAAACCCCTTTGCGACAAGTCAAGCTTTATAGATGGTCACATTACCATCAGCATCAGTTTTCTTCTTAAAAATCCATTTATTCTCAACGGCCTTTCGGTCGTGAGGTAAGTCCACCAAGGTCCAGACCTGGTTTTCGTACATGGATCCCATCTCGTATTTCATGGCTTCTAGCCATTTTTTGGAATCCGGGCTCATCATCGCTGCTTCATACGTCGCAGGGTCATCAATTCCATCTACCATGAAATTCACGATAGAATTTCAGTACAGTTTCAGGAGCTGCACGTGTCCTGCTTGACCTGCGAGGTTCGGTAGTCTCCTCTTTAGGAGTTTCATGATCTTTCTCATTAGTTCCTTCTTCATTCAATGAAGTCAACTCCGAAACAATTTCTGGCTCTACGCCACTTGCCATTTCATGAAGAGAAGGTTCAATAACCTCTTCGAGTTCTACCTTCCGACTACTCACACCTTTCACGAGAAATTCTTTCTCTAGAAAGGATCCATTCTTGGCAATGAAAACCTTTCCCTCGGATCTATGATAGAAGGAATACCCAATTGTTTCTTTAGGGTATCCTATGAAGATGCATTTCCCCCTTTGGGTTCAAGTTTATTAGGCTGAAGTTTCTTCACATAAACATCGCATCCCCAAACTTTAAGAAATGACAGGTTAGGTTTGTTTCCAAACCACAACTCATACGGTGTCTTTTCAACGGATTTAGATGGTGCCTGATTTAAAGTGAATGCAGTGGTTTCCAGTGCATAACCCCAAAATGACAGTGGAAAGTCAGTCAGAGACATCATAGATCGAACCATATCCAATAAAGTACGATTACAATGCTTGGACATACCATTACACTGTGGTGTTCTGGTAGGCGTGAGCTATGAAACTATTCCACACTCTCTCAT
Source organism: Avena eriantha (assembly GCA_910589775.1). NCBI lineage: Eukaryota > Viridiplantae > Streptophyta > Magnoliopsida > Poales > Poaceae > Avena > Avena eriantha. The sequence continues at coordinate 395,688,638 of OU342742.1, read as the reverse complement.
GTGTGCGCTAAACTCGTAACTTAGATGCTCACCTCCACAGTCGGATCGCGGAAATTTGATCTTTCTATTACGATGATTTTCCACTTCACTCTAAAATTCCTTGAACTTTTCAAAGGTTTTAGACTTGTGTTTCATCAAATAGATATACCCATATCTACTTAAATCATCCGTGAAAGTAACAAAATAACGATATCGACCTCGCGCCGACACACTCATTGGACCACATACATCAATATGTATGATTTCCAACAAATCTGTCGCCCGCTCCATTGTACCAAAAATCGAGGTTCTAGTCATCTTGCCCATAAGGCATGGTTCGCATGTATCAAATGATTCAAAATCAAGTGATTCCAAAAGTCCATCAGGATGGAGATTCTTTATGCGTTTAACGCCAATATGACCTAGACGGTAGTGCCACATATATGTAGATATATCATTATCAAGTCTAATCCTTTCAGCATCAACATTATGAATATGTGTATCACTACTATCAAGATTTAATAGAAATAAACCATTCATCACATGTGCATGACCATAAAAGATATTATCCATATAAATCGAACAACCATTGTTTTCAGATTTAAATGAATAACCACTTCGCAATAAACATGATCTGGATACAATGTTCATGCTTAGTGCAGGCACCAAATAACAATTATTCAGATTTATAACTAATCCCGACGGCATATGGAGAGGCAGCGTTCCAACGGCGATCACATCAACTCTTAATCCATTGCCGACACGCATCATGAGCTCATCCCCTTGCTATTTGTCGCTTTTTCCGTAGCCCCTGATTCGAGTTACATATATTAGCAACCAATCCAGTATCAAATACACATGTGCTACTTCGAGTACTAGTCAAGTACATATCAATAACATGTATAACACATATACCTTTGTTTGCCTTGCCAGCTTTCTTGTCCGCCAAATACTTGGGCAGTTGCGCTTCCAATGGCCAGACCCCTTGCAATAATAGCACTCGGTATCAGACTTAGGGCCAGCTCGGGATTTCTTTTCAGGCACAGCAACAGATTTGCCGCCCTTATTTCCCTTATGTTTACCCTTCTTGTATTTCTTGAAACCAGTGGTCTTATTGATCATCAACACTTGATTTTCTTTCTTGATCTCCACTTCTGTAGTCTTAAGCATTGACAGAAGCTCGGGGAGAGACTTCTTCATGCCCTGCATGTTATAGTTCATCACGAAGCTTTTGTAGCTAGGTGGCAGAGAGTAGAGAACATGATGTATGCCTAAGTCAATGGGAATCGTTATTCCCAAGGATACAAGCTTATCGGCGTACCCATACATTTTGAGTACATGGTCACTAACAGAGTTGTTCTCTTCCATCATGCAGCTAAATTACTTTTCTGAAGCATCATAACTCTCTATGGCAACATGGGTATCGAAAATCATTTTCAATTCACCCATGGTATCAAAGACATTGCAATTTTCGAAATACTTTCAAAGTTTTGGCTCTAGCCCATACAATATACCACAACGAACTAAATTGTGGTCCTCCTGACGAGTCAAATAGACATTCTTTTCTTCGTCAGGGGCATCAGGAGCTGGTGGGGGGCCGAGCGGAGCTTCTAGCATATATTGCTTTTGTGCAGCAGTGAGGAGAATCCTCAGATTCATGGCCCAGTTGGTAAAGTTGCTACCATTCGTCGCAAGTTTCTATTTCTCCATGAACACATTGAAATTAAAAGCAGGTGGTGCCACTACAACAAAAAATTTAAAGTTTATTTAGACTAAGTTTATGATAGATTGAGTTCAACTAATCCAAATTACGAATGAACTCCTACTCAAAAACAACATCCCTCATGTCTTTTTGGTGATTACATGAACCATATCCACTACACCAAGTCCGGTCATCACGTGAGTCGGTGTAGCTTCTAAGGCAAGCATCTATATGTGCATCATATCAACTATATGACTCATGCTTAAAATTTTGGTCCGTGTTTCGAGGCCATGTCTATACATACTAGGCTCACCAAGTATGAACCTTAGTATCCGCATGTGTAAAACTGTCTTACAGCCGTTGTATGAAAGCATGGAGTCAAAAACACCCGATCATCATGTGATGTCTTGAAACAACGGACTTCCTTAACGGTGCATACTTAAGGAAGAACACATTTTATCTTGATATCTAAATGAGGATCATCTTATAATGCTACTAAAATGCCAAACAAGCAATATAGATGCAAACATCATATGCAAAAAGTGAAATGATACGGTTCTTGTACTTGATCACTATCATGTGCATCGTGGTATGATCTTTATCATTCCTTTGTGTGTAAGGCCAACGTCTATGGAACTTACACGTTAGGTATGCTATAATTTCCAAGAGTATCAACTATACTTCAAATTATAACATTACCATATCATGGCACTAGCCCAACAACAATCTAAACTAGATGCTTCTAATTTATCAGTTGCAAGTTTTACGTGGCTTAGGGCTTTCGAAGATAGAACCGGTCTTACCTATGAGCATGGAACCACAAAGATGATTACCAAATTATTAGCAACTCGTTATAAATCAGATATTGACTATAGTAAGAGAGACAGACACCCGCTAGCCACTTATGCAAAACTAGTTGCATGTCAAGCATGGAACAAGTCTCATGTGCGAGGACATGTAAAGTTAGTCAGGGCCGCTTCATCCCACTATGCCACCAATATCCAAAATACATATAAGATGCAATAACATGATCATCATCGCCCACATACTCTTATGTGTACTACCCGTGCAAAGAATCTACGCATAGATCAGGCTCTGATGCCACTGTTGGATTTGCAGCATAGAAAACAAAAAAATCCTACGATGGGAACTACTAAGCACCAATATCTATCTACCTAGATACAAGCAACAGGTGGATATATATCCATCGAGATCATACCCTTGAAGACCAACAAAGTGTAACAAGATTAGACTCGTGGATGATGTAGTCGATCGCTTATCAATCTCAAGATCGAGAGGAAGTCATAGCGCCGCAAATCAGCAACGCATCCATGTTCGCACACATGTATGGTCCACCGAACAACCTCCGTCTCCTCGCTCCAACGATCCAGCGGAAGCATCAACTCCTTCCACACGAAAAGCCACCGGGAACATGTATCTCTCTAATCTGAGACCATGGGGGAATAATTCTAGAGGGGGAGAGATATCCTTCATGAGGAGGTGTACTTTGTGAGGAGGAGAGGGGGCATTTTATAGGGAGAGGGGGCATCCCCTTTCCATGGCCGACGGCCAAGGGGAGGTTCCCCCATCTCTTCTTCATTCATGTGGTGGAAGCTCCACTCACATAAACATGCCTCCACTCACACATCCACTCACATGCATTAATTTCCCACCAAAATTAATGCAACTCTCATTAAATAAAACTATTGTATTTATTTTATTCAGAATTTTTTTAATTACTTTACTTAAAAACATTCACATAAAACCTCCTGCAACATTTCAATATCACATGCAAAACCAGTTTCAGCAATTTCACCCGAAACAGTTCCGATGTCCATTGAAATAATTCCAGCGCTTTGCAATCCTTTTATCTAGAACATATTTGCTCCAAATGGTGTCGGTGTCCCTAAGTGTGTCACCCTACGGTTTGCGAATAATGTAGACATGATCGAGACCCTTCTCTGATCAATAATCAGTAGTAGGACATGGAGATCCATACTGACTCCCACACATTCAACAATGAGTTCTGTGATCGTGAGTAACCTTTAATGCTAGTAACTAAATCCCTTTGTCTCGTGATATATTACATGTCCGAGATTTGATCATCGTTATCTCAATACCTAGTTTGATCACGTTACCGACATGCACTCTTTTCTCGTTCCCGTGATATAACATTCTAGTGATCACATCATTTGCTTGCAAGCTATCTCAATGTAATATCACCGAGAGGGCCCAAAGTATATCTATCTGTCATCGAAATGGAAAATCTCACTCTTGATCCATGAGCCTCTACATAACACCTTCGGAGCATCTGAACCCACCATTATAGTCACCCTATTACGGTGCGACGTTTGATGTTATCAAATTACTTTTCTAGTGTTAGTGATTGATATGATCTCATGGTCTAAGGACTAAGATTACTTCGTATGATGTTATAGCAATTTAAACACAATGACTTTGATCGTAATGCTATACTTCGGATGAATGTTCATCACATCATTCCACCAATATTGTGACCTTGTTATTAACAACATTCAATGTCCATGATCAGGAAATCTTGATCATCTTGTTAATCAACGAGCTAGTTTATAAGAGATGCATAACTATGAACCATTTATTTTTTTATTAAATGCACATGTATTAATGTTTCCAATCAATACAATTATAGCATGAAAAATAAACATCTATCATATACTTGGAATATGATAATAATAACTTTATTATTGCCTCTGAGGGCATATTTCCTTCACTTGCCCCACGATGAGCGCCAACTATCATGGTGTGGAACACGAGTACCATCTGGGATGGTTTAAGAGGGAGTGAACTGGAGCTAGCGATGGATTCCGTAGACGGGATTGGGGACATGCACTGAGGGACACAATGATGTATCCAGGTTCGGGGCCGTCATGGTGAGGTAACATCCCTGCTCCTGCAAGATCACTATCTGGAAATGGTGAATACCGAATACAAGTGCTCCTTGAGCTGTTTCTCATGGAAACTAGAAGAAGTAAGGCCAGCGAGATTAGCCTCGCATGGGAAGCCCCCACGTCCCTTGTATACAAGCCGGGGCGCAGAATACATGGTAACAGCTGGCTGGTAGGGTCTAGCCGGTGGGACCTAGGTATACAATATCTAAAGTGGCATGCCGAACAGACATCGTGGGCACATCGCCACCGTGCGTGACGACAACGCCAAAGTCTTCGATATGGCCCTCTGCCTTGTATCCTGTTGATACGACCAGGGTGTTTGTGGCACTGTGGATATTAGTTAGAGTAACTCGTGCTATGCTATGAAAGGTAAGATCATGCTATGGATATTAGTTAGAGTAACACGTATTATGCTATGAATTAAGCCTCATAATACCACTCCTTTCGGTCCATATTAATGGCCTCAACTTTGTCTAGATACAAATGCATCGATGACATGTTAAGGTTGACATTTTGCGAGTTCTTGAGCTATGATTTAAATTTGTAGTTGAAACTTGACGAATGTTAAGTGTATAGCTGTGTATGGGCATCCCTATAAAAAGGAAGACCTTCGTAAAGGGCTATTTTAGGAGCATGCACGCTCCCAAAGAGCATCACGTGTAACGCGTAAGAGGAAGTTTGTTCTTATACATAATCTTATATCGAGGTACACAAACACCCGAGTACAAATACAAAAGTACACGTGTACTCGCAACCAAAGTACGTGAAAATATAAGTTTACTCAAACCAAAGTACGAAAGTACAACTATACTGAGAGCCAAAGTACAAAAAGTATAATTTTGTACAAGTTTACTGACGGACCGAAGTTGTAAAAAAAATACAGTATAAGTTTACTCACTAAAGCATAAATTACTCACGGACGAAACTACACCAACTATGCTGGACCCAAGGTGTGTGAGCTTATTAATCCATACTTTGGTACTTGGGACGAGGAGCTACTGAGAGATATTTTCTGTGAGACGGATGTATTCCGCATAATGCAAATTCCGCTGAATACCCAAGGGTTTGAAGACTTCATTGCATGGAGCTTTATGAAGCACGGGAGATATACGGTATGGTCAGGTTATCATGTTCAATGGAGGTATCAGTTCGGCTCCAATTCTAGTCAGTTGGCTCTCCTAGGTACATCGGCAAGCAACCCTGTTTGGAAAATCCTCTAGCAACTAAAAATCCCGAGCAAAGTCAAAATCTTCATGTGAAGGGCGTTGCATGGGATCCTACCGCCGAAGTGTATCCTTGCCAATCGCCATATAGGTTTGAGTGAATGTCCACTATGTGATCAAGGACCGGAAGAAATACGACACCTTCTGTTTCAATGTCAACCGTCGAAAGATATGTGGCGAGCCCTTGGTCTTACTAATATCATAGAGGAAGTACTTCCTGAAGATAGAGCGGGTTCGTCAACACTCGAGATCCTCCTTCGCCGACAGAATAACATAGTACCTTACCTCCCGTCCATTGGATTGAAAGAGCTCATGTCGATGACAACATGGTACCTCTGGTGGATTAGAAGGAGACGTACCCATAATGAGGATGTCCCACCAATCTCACGGTGTAAGATGTCTATTATGACAATTGTTGCCAATGCAAATGCAGTTGCTAAATCCCCAGTCGTCAACTCTGAATTTAAATGGTGTAAACCAGAGCCTCGTTAGGTAAAGTTAAACGTAGACGCTCCATTCTATGCAGATTCTTGTTCAGGAGCTGTGGGAGCTTTACTCCAAGATTATCAAGGCCAGTTCATAGCAGCTACTAGCAAAGTTATTGATCATGTATCATCAGTGAAAGTGGCAGAAGCGCTAGCTATGAAAGAAGGATTGGAGCTCGCAAATAGGTGGGGTGCAATGTGATTGCCGCTGAATCTGATTCTTTGGAAACGATTGAAGCATGTATTAGTAATGAAGCATGGTGGACGGAAGCAGCTGCTATTTATATGGACTGTGTGGATCTTATTTCATCGATTGGAAGTGTCCACTTTCAGCATTGTTCAAAGGAAGCCAATAAAGTGGCACACGAGTTAGCTAGAGTTTCTTTCTTAAATAATTCTCATTGTAACTGGGTCGATGAACCCCTAGCTTCTTACTCCAATCCCTCCTGAACAATGTAACTGTTTGATGATCTTGGGCTGCAGGTTTCATACGTACTATACGTACTCTTTTTCCTTACGAGAGTATCTAAGAGGACTGGAATTTTAATGAGGCGGACTGCATGCTTAATATATTATATTTAAAAAAACTATGCTGGACCCAATGAGCCCAACCCCGTCCATAAATGACAGCGCATGTTCTGGTCACCCACCTAACCCACCTCCATTCGAAAGCGGAAACCTCCCTGATTTCATTTCCCCATCTCCTCCCCCAAAACCCTAGTTCACCTACTCCCCCGCCGTGTGATGGGATGCCGTCCAAACCCTACCCCGAGCCTCTGACCGCCGCCGTCTCCTTCACCGCGACCTGGATGTCCGCATGGACGGTTTCCGGGCCCTGATCGCTGCCGGGGCCACCGCCGTCTGCTGCCTCGTCTGCGCCATCTGGGCCTTCCGCTCCCCTTCCTCCGCTCCCCCTAAGAAGCAGCAATCCACTCCCTCGCGCTGCTGCAGCTGCGCTTCCTGTGGCTGCAGCGACAAGACCACGTCCGCCAGCGCCAACGGCGAGATGGCCATCGGTGGGGAGATGAATAAGGCGCCGGCGCCAGCTCCGGCAACCACGGGCGCCTCCATGATGGAGCAGCTTGTGCCCGAGATAACAACCCACGCTCTCAGCTACCTCGACTGTACCAGTCTCTGTCACCTCTCTATGACTAACTCAGCTATGCGCCGTGCCGCCAACGACGATGGGGCTTGGAAGGCGCTCTACCACAAGGTGCTGCGCCCACCCTCTCAGATTTTCCTTGATCGAGTTACTGTTTGGATTAGGAATGTAGCTTTACTGTCCTGCTCGTTTTGATTTCATTAGAACCGTCCACATATTTAGGTTGCTGTTGCTTTTGTATTATGCTATTTTCTGTACTAAAATGCTCGATCATATAAATGAGATTACTTCTTTTTCTTGGAGTGACTGAATTACATGGTATAGCTCAGTGATTCATGTCATGCAGAAAATTTATGGCTTAGGAGGGCTCATTTTATTAATCTAGTTCTGTCTAAATTCCTCAACATAGATGCCGACATGTCTTGGAGAAGTTTACATAAGATAAGACAAAAGAACCTTGTATTACTTTCCAAATTTTCCTGTTTTCCCACAATCTAACCAAAACTCTAAACTTGACACTTCACACAAAAAGTTTGTATCTGAATCTGCACAGTTAAATTTCTAAATAAAATATGTGATTTTACTGCTTCTCTGTACCGTTGTTGTTCTGATAGCACCTTTATTTAAAAAAATATTTGATTTCGTATGGCAATTTAATTTTAGTAATATCTAAATCTTATAGTTGTATGGTTCACATTCCACATGTTCTTTTTCCGATGTGACTGTTTGAGTTCGCATATTTGACTGTTTAAGATAACTTGCCAGAACCGCCGGTCTGACCACAACCATTTTGCAAGTTTGTCATAAATCAACTTCTCCCTTGTAGGACTTTACAGTGGAGCAGGGCAACATAACTCCACCTAACGGTTGGAAGGCATACTATGCAGCTACAAAGGCCATAATTAATGTGAATGCTGAGTTCTATAATATCATCAGGGAAGGGTCCTTGCCAGCAATGAGTCATTTCTGGCTGAATGCAGACTATGTTAAGTGCATACATGCTAGTGGAGAACTTTTTACAGGGTATGTCTAAGACTTTACTCTTATTTATCTGTGGCTCAAAAATCATGGCCCATATAGTTCTTTACTGGTGTGCGTGATACACACACTTAGTGATGCAAGTGGGTCACTCTTAGGGTACCCTTTACCCTCTTTAGTTCAAAAAATTGAACTAACGTTTCCAAAACGATGACGTCATTGCAAAAGTTAGTTCATTTTGTTGAACTAAAGAGGGTAGAGGGTACCCTTCCTAATATTGCCCCACTTGCATTTCTACACATACTTCTCATTGTACTTCATTTTAGGTAGAAAGAAAATATTGGGAAAGTTTAAATTCATATACATATTAAGAAGTTACTGCAATGGCAATATTAGTTTCTTATGTGGACTTCAATACTAGCAACACTTTGGATAAGTACAAGAGTTCTTACTCCTTATAATATTTATTGATGATAAATATCATAGCAAACCATTTTGTACAGCTGTGTGCATGAGTTATACATTGCATCAATGTCGATTTACTCATCCCAGCATTCTTTTCATAATATTTCTTGCGCTGTTGATCACAGCCATGTTGCTGTTACCTTATGTGCAAACTTGTGAAGTCATATTTAATTAGCGATTAGAAATGTACAAGGAATACAGACAGGAGGCTTGTCAGATAATTAATTTCCTCCAAATTCCTGTTATATTTATGTTATTATGCTGTTACCCATCTTCCTGGTAAAATGTTTTCACTGGTTTTGTATTATAGCTTTGTTCTTGGACTATGTGCCATACATCTTGTAGTAATAGCTGTTCTTAGGAATCCATCACTAACTATAGAACTGGGTTAGTGTTTTGGAATCGTGATACAACAGGGTAAATTAATTAGTGGTTTCATGTGCCAGGGTATATAAGTTAGTCCATTTCTTATTCTGCGTGGAATTGGAAATCTGCTGAATATAGAATATTTTTGTGCCCAGAGGTGCACTCCTATGTACAATTTCTGATGTTGCATTTGTTTCTGGAGGCAATTCCAGTGAGCAGTACCCTTCAAGTAGAACCCAGACATATGTGACAAACACCATCATATTACTAGTTTATGTAAACTGAAAAACAGTCTTGAGGTTTGTACTTTGTGGAAAATCATTTCATTTAACTTCTTGTGCTGCTCTACCCTTTTTGGGATGGCAATTTCCCTCACCTGGATGATTTTTCTTGTCTTCAGTTCATGTAGTCATATCTACAAGTTTTCTTGCGGTTGATTACCAGTATCTAACTCCTTGTTTGACAGATACAACGCGGTGATGAACAGCTGGGCCTTGTTATTCAACTGGGGTCAAGAGGGAGCGCAGGGGACTGATTTTCAGTTACGAGATGTCAAAGCTCGTGTACTTGCTGATGTAGCTTGGGTTAACATGAAGGTGCATGTTGATGTTGAACCAGGGCCGGTCCATGCGACTAATGTATATGAGCTCCGTAACGGCAGGTGGTATATGGTTCATCACCATAGCTCGCTCATGGCGGACCCAGCAGCACATAATCTGTTTGGCTGAATCTGAGAAGAACGAATCATCAGCGAGAGAACTACCATGGTGGTTTTTCATGTTGCATGCGTGCTTCTTGTGTCGTTTAGACTGGTGATAGATGCCACATGTGTTTGTGGAGAGCCCTCCCCCCACCTGTTTGTTAGTTTTGTATAAAAGTGGTTTAGGAGTTCAGATTGGTCATTGAAGGTTATGGTGCTATGTGATTCGGTGAAGCTGTGACTGACTTATCTTGTCCAATATTAATGTTTAGGCAGCTGTTGTTTAACATGCATTTCAACCAACGTTCTTCTTTTTTTGATGTCCAGGAGTAGTGCCGTGCCGGGTTTGTTGCTGTTTTAACTGTGAAATTTGGGTCGGCTTGTAGGCCCGTTTCGGTAGCTTGGAGTCCTGTCCTACTCATCGTGCCAACTCGGATCTTCAGTGAACTTCTCATTCGGCACATCTTACAATTTCAGTTGTTGCTACATGATTGCATCCACACCACTTTGTTTGAAAGCGTTCCTGGTGCGTCCTTCAGACTGTCTTTCCTACTGCTCTCCGCTACATTTTTCTGGATATAATCAAAGACAAGAATTTCATTTTTTTCTTGTGAAGCCAAAACAAATCTTCCATCCAAGAGAACGATTGCTTTCGGTGTTAATTGGAAAGTAGGAAGGCAATTATTTATTCTGCTCAGGTGTACTTACAACACAACAGGAGAAACATCCTTGAAGTCTCAATATTATATTTTATACATAGCCGTCATAATAGCTTAGTTACAGAAACGAGGGCAGATCATCGCCGTGCATGCATGGTAGACAACGGGGCGCATAATTTCCTTAGCCCGCAAGATGGAACACTCACTTATCACCGTTTAATTGATACGGAGTACTAGGTAGTATATATATTCCAATCTTATTGCGCTGTCTCTCAACGGTCCCTGAGCTGAGCATTGAGCAGCAGCATGAGGCGGCCTCAGGCATCGTCCTTGTCTTGAAAGATGTCAAGAAGGGAGAGAGCCTGCATAGACAGAAACATCTCAGTTAGATCAATCGCGTTATGATGCTTCACATCTCAATGCCAGATACGCCATTGACGATGTACACAAACCTCAGTGATGCTAAGCTCCAGCCGGAACTTTGGCCCGTCGTAGTGGTGCAGGATCGGACGGAAGGCGTCCTCCTCCAGTGGATCGCAGATCTTCCTCGTCGCAACCCTCACCTAAATCCATCGTCGCAAATCAGCACAGAGCCCAAGTACAGTACTGCTCCCTCCGTCAACTTAATATAAGTATACTTCTATCTTTTAGTCTAAGTAAAAAAAAAAAAGTGGCTAACATTTTAAACTAATCTAGCAACATAGTATGAAATTACATTTCAAAAGGAATCTACTAGTACTAGTTTTGTGTCATAAATATTGTTACATTTTCCAATAAAGTTGGTCAAAATTTCTTAAGTTTGACTTAAGACAAACGCTAGAAGTACATATTTGCGGGAATATGTAAGTACTATTGTTCAACCCTTTATTTCTTGGCAACCCAAATGTGGAGGATACGGTGTTGTTAATGCTACTCCAGATACAATACAATTATGTTAGTACATATTACTCCCTCCGTTTAAAAATATAAGATGTTTTATCTTTGTGAATCGAATGTATCTAGACGTCTTTTAATATATAGGTTTGTAGAGGTTATGAGTGAAGCTATACACTAAAAAGTGTTTAGATACATTCACTTCATAAAGCTAAAATGTTTTATATTTCTGAACGAGGGAGTACTTAACTTGAGATATGGGCGGTGCCACAAGAGAAAATCACAGGTGATGTCATTTTGAGACGAGATGGATGCAATCTGTGTTGACAAGTGTACTTGTTCTAGAAGAACCGGTGGTTGGTTTAGGATTGACGGGCCAACCTACCTAAAGTAGTGTGGTGGTTGAGCAGTCGCTCTGCTACGGTTTTAGCTAGACCATGCCATCACCCACCCGTTTAATCGTGTTAATTACAATCGACTAGCAAATTGCTTCGGCTCGGTACTAATACCCTCTTGCAGAGCAAGCCTTGCAAGGACGGGCGGTAGTCGGTACTAGATATTTCCAGGTCATAGCTAATATACTACAGTAGTAATCTACGTCCGTATTTATGATACTATTATGAACTTAGCAAGCAGACCGGTACCTGAGCAGGGAAGCGAGACTCGCCGTGGCATTTCTTGTCCTCCCAGGCCGCCGGGTCGATGTTTGCTCCGCCGAAACTCGCAGCCTGCACGTAGAATCAGTATAAGGCGATGAGTCCAAGCAATTCATCATCATTGTGTCACTAAACTTGCAAACAGGATGGGAAAATTTACCTCGAAGATGCCGTGGAGCTGGTGGGTGGAGTAGTTGTATAGGAAGAGGGGTAGTCCTGGCCTGATTGCCCTCACCGAATCTCGGTACCTCGATGGCAACCCTGCAAATTAACCCAAACCGTCACTTGTGACTTGATATGATTAAATTACTCCGTCCGAACCCATATTAGAAAAGTTTGACTATGATACATTCATATCTATATAAATATAAGTCGACTAATATGGGTCGGGAGTAATGTAGTTGAGACGGCTTGAGTTTAACGCTCAACTCAAGAACCTATTACCGTAGTATACGTTATTAAGGTATAAAACAGAAGATCATTGGGTTGTGCTAATTAAAATCATGATCAGATCGTACCGAAGAGCTGCCTCTTGAGGTTCTCCTCCATGGTGTCGTTGTTGCAGACGAAGATGTACCCTCCGATGGGCTCGTTGCGCGGCAGCGCCTCCGACGCCGGCAGCGTCTTGAACCTCTTCTCGGACGCGGCGCCGTGGTTGTTGTTGCCGCTGTTCTCGTTCTTGGCGTGCTTCTTCTTGCCGTCCACAGCGGCCTTCTTGCCGTAGCCGTGGCCGCCGCCGCCGTAGTTGCTGCTGCTGTTGCTGGCTGGCCTCCCGATGGACTTGTTGAAGTAGCTCTTCACCTCCCCGCTGCCGCCGTTTAAGTTATTGTTGTTGTTGTAACTCCCGCCAATCATCATCTTGTTGAGCCCAAAATTAATATTGTTGTTGATGTTGGCGCTGTTGGGTTTGGCCGGGACGCCATAACTGTTATTGGCGTCGCTGCCGGGGAGGCTATTATTGTTATTGTTGTAGCGGTCGGCCTTGGTGGCGCCGAAGGCGAGCTTGCCTGAGCCGATGAGGCCGGGCCCGTCGAGACCGCCGCCGTTGGTGTTGATCTTGCCGGGTCCGTCCTGGGCGGCCGGTGACGAAGAGAAGAAGCCCGGGTCGGCGTTGCGTGCGCGGGCGTTGTTGGCGGGGGACCAGATAGAGTCGCCGAGGGAGAGGCCGGAGAAGCTGGCCGTCTGCAGCCTCAGCTGGTCGCTGAACTGCCAGAACTCGCGGTCGTAGCCCTCCATGTCCCCCTCCTGTTGCCGCGCTCGCGGTAGTGTAGCAAGCAGTACAGTAGTGGTGCTGCGTGTTGTGCGGAATGGAAATGGAGGCCGAGGCCGGGGCGAGAGGCGTTTTATCGGAGACGCGCGGCGGCCGGCGGTGGTGGTGGGGCGCTGGTTGGTTGGTGCGGTGCCGAGTTGGGAGTTGCTTACACTTGAAGTAGTAGTGCCAGTAGCAGATGAATCAGCTTTGGACTGGGACTGGTCGACGATGGATTTTGTCAATTTTCGGCTTGTCAGGTCACGCACTCGGACGTGCCCGTGTCGATCGGGGGAAGCTTCGTGGAAGGTGGCCAAACCGCGTCCGGGGGATTGATCGGCCGTGCCGTGAGGGTGAGAGTGATTCAATGGGAGCAGACGTGGACGCCCCGGCCCGGCCACGCGGCTATTTTTTTTTTAACAATCTGCTCCAGTTATTTGTTTTTTCGAAATAAGTTACTCCCTCCGTTTTAAAATATAAGATGTTTTAGGTTTGTAAAAAAAAAATTTAGATTTTTTTAATGTGTAGACTTACTTCAAACCTAAGTGAACCTATATAGTAAAAGAAGTCTAAATACATTTGCTTCACAAAGATAAAACAACTTATATTTTAAAACGGAGGGAGTAGTATCTTCTCCAACATGGGATAGCTTCGCCTTTACCTGTTGTGCCAACTTTCTGACAGTTTCTCATGTCATCCAGATGATTATGGGGCCGCTCTTCCCCACCACCTGAACCTTAAAGTTAAAAAACTTCAAGAACTTCACCATATCCGGGCGAACCCCCAAGAATCCCTCACAGCAGGCCGCATGATACGGTAGCTGCGCAATGGCGTTGGATCCAAGGTGGTGGATCTGAAGGTCGAACGTCGCGAGGAGCTCGAGGAAGAACCTGCTCAACGGTAGGCCAAATCCACAGACAAAGTGGGCGAGGAAGACGACGGACTCACCGGGCCTGGGGTTCGGCACCGACTCCCCCTCCGGCGCGAGGCGATGCTTCACCAAGCGCTCCGACTGGAGGAATTTCTCCTGCCGGTACTTCTGGACAAGATCTTCAGTAATGTACGAGCCACACCACCCCCCTGCCTATTCAGGCAACATCTCGTTGGGCGTGGTGGCTGTGTTAGAGAATCGAGGTCCCATCGTCAAGAAGGAGAAGAGGTGGCGTCGCCGACCGAGAAACGAAGGCGCAAGGAAGCAGAGAGGAGGCATAACGCAAGGGGTAAAAGCAGCGGGCGCAGGAAGACAATGAAGTAGGGAAGGCCCCCTCCCTTGCATACCTATTTATCGAAGCAGAGAGAGGACGCCCCCTGTGCTCCCCTCCGCCACGTGGCAGGCAGCTGCTTCGCTCCACCCATGATGCTTCAGCTGCGGATCGTGTGTGCCAACATAACTCCTGTAGAAGATCTCGCAGGTGTTACTGCGGGAGGTGAGACGTGCGCATGATCTCCAAGAAACCGCAATGGTGACGACGTGTGCGCGGTTACCAAAAACCGCCGTGGCAGACCAAGGGGTCAAATTGACGCGACGCGTGCTAGATGTGGCAGGTGTGGCCAACGTAAGGACTGACATCATCGGCCAAGAGATTCATCCCCCTGCCATTTGTGGCAGCTGGAAGATTCAATCGGCGCTCACACCCTGTGGGTGGGCCACCAGTCCCGTAGCCGGTAAACTCCAGCTGGGGAACAACAACAAGCATCTCGAGCCGGAAAACAACAAATGCTACCAGACAAGCACTACAAGACAAACTTGCGACCAACTCTCCATCAGCAATCATTTCAGCTCAACCAATAAGCAAGGAAGAACTGTTGGGCCACGTAGAGATAAACAAAACTTTTTCCCTATACGGTGATCCCAAGATCCAGCTCAGGTAGAAGGCCACGAGGATTACCACTAGACGCGCAGTTGCGGAATTGATGAAGCACGTCGCTTGATGCAGTGCAGTCCTCGTGATCCGTTCCGGTTCCACGATCCATGATCCGTTCTTTCTTCACGATCGTCGAAGTGCTGAACGTACAACACCTCCGCCGGTATCCACACATACGAGGAGGAGCGCCGGTGCTGGACTGCTAGGTCCGGTACGACGGTGACAGGACGGACTGGGGCTAGGGTTTCCAACACATGGAGTGACCTAACCTTATTCTCTAAGCACCTACGCCCCAGCTTATATAGGGAGTGAAAGTGGGCTCCACTCACTTGTGGCCCATTCACTAAAAGGCCTATATTAGCCACTACAAGTCTCACTTGCTGACTAAGTCCATGTCTCTATTTGGATCCAACCCAAATAGATTTCCTGTTTGGGTCTAACCCAAACAGCTCCCGCTCTTAAGTGTGTGACCCGACAGGCTCATGGTAACCCGGACACGATTCCGAGTCTCACTCGTGATCGATTAGTTGGTAGCGGCTCCTAGCACAACGTGCCAACTCCCAAGTACCAATAAGTCATGACGACATACCTTTCCAATGCGACTTTTGTCCGAGTCTCTTTTGCCTCACGATATACCTTGCCGTACTATAGGCGAATGATCGTCATCCCTTAAATAGTCCGACTCTCTTTCTCAATCCGAGATAAGTGATTCATCCGACTAACTCTTAGTCGGTTGCCTCGGTTAACACTTAACCGTGACGCGCATGGCCATGCTTTCCGAATCATATCTTCTGAGAGGGCCCAGAGAATATCTCTCTAGGTGGAGGGGCAAAATCCCATCTCGGTCATTCACATCACGCAGCTTGATTCACAGTTGACCCGAACTCTGCCTTTATAACTGCCCATTGACGAAACAACGTTTGACAGAACCTAAGTCGGTGATCCTCAACTCGGATTGTGCAATAACCTCAGGTCTAAGGATTACATCGATTGAGATATGCAAATGACGACTTGTTCGTTGCATCTCAATATGGGTCAGTCCGACTCGCTAAACTCTTTAGCCAAATCCGTGTAAGTCGGAATAGCATCTCCATGCCCATGACAAGTGGAACCTAGTCATCTGCCGACTTTCACATTGTTCTAAGTTGTGTGTCCAGCACAACCTCGTGACCAAGGACAATTAGTATGAACAACATGAATATATAGTTCCACAATCGAATCACATATTCGATGATACATATCAGTAGTTCATACATGGACCATAACTTTATGAATACACAGGAATAACATCATACATGATTGCCTCTAGGGCATATTCCCAACAGTCTCCCACTTGCACTAGGGTCAATCTTCCGACATCACATGTCTAGGCATCTAATGCCCATTGCTCTCAGGTGCGCCTCGTGCTTCGGCTGTGGAAGTGGCTTTGTCAACGGATCCGCAATGTTTGCATCCGTCTATACCTTGCATAACTTGATATCACCTTGATCCACGAACTGGCGAATAAGGTGGTACCGCATGAGTATATGTTTGTTCTTCTGGTGTTGCCTAGGTTCCTTGGCTTGTGCAATAGCACCATTGTTGTCACAATACACGTCTAACGGATTGGATGAGCCCTGAACCACACCAAGATCCATGAGGAAATTCCTCATCCAAACGACTTCTTTTGCCGCCTCCGAGGCAACAATATACTCAGCCTCTGTCGTAGACGCAGACACTGTTTCTTGCTTGGAACTCTTCCAGCTCACAACCCTTCCATTTATCACAAACACATATCCGGATTGCGAACGAGAATCATCTGAGTCAGTGAGATAACTCGCATCCTTGTAACCCTTTACACTGAGTTCATCCTTACCTCCATAAACCAGGAACATATCCTTAGTTCTTCTCAAGTACTTGAGGATATTTTTAGCCGCTGCCCAGTGGATTTCTCCAGGGTCTGCCTGGTACCTCCTCACAACACTTAGAGCATAGGAAACATCCGTCCTAGTACAAATCATAGCGTACATGATGGATCCGATTGCAAAAGCATACGAAATCGCACTCATCCGACTTCACTCATCAGTTATCGAAGGACATTGAGTCTTGCTAAGTTTTACGCCATGGGACATCGGTAAGAACCCCTTCTTAGACGATTCCAAGTTGAACTTCTTCAACACTTTGTCCAAATATGTACTCTGACTCAATCCATTGAGCCGCCTGGATCTATCTCTATAGATCCGGATTCCTAGTATGTAAGTCGTCTCACCCAAGTCTTTCATCGAAAAACTCTTTTCCAATGATTCCTTGGTCTCTTGCAACATCTGGACATCATTTCCAATCAGTAATATGTCATCCACATATAAGATCAGAAAGTTTACTTTGCTCCCACTAAACTTCTTGTATAAACAAGAATCATGATCTTGATGAAGCCAAACGATTTGATTACCTCATCAAAGCGAATGTTCCAACTCCGAGATGCTTGCTTCAACCCATAAATGGATTTCTGAAGCTTGCATACCTTGTTAGCATTAGCCGGATCGACAAAATCCTCAGGCTGTATCATATACACGTCCTCGGTCAAATTTCCATTAAGGAAAGCCGTCTTGACATCCATCTGCCATATCTCATAGTCGAAATAGGCTGCTATAGCTAACATGATCCGAACTGATTTAAGCATCGCTACAGGAGAGAAAGTCTCATCGTAGTCAACTCCTTGAACTTGTCAGAACCCCTTCGTGACAAGCCGTGCTTTATAGATAGAAACATTTCCATCTATATCAGTTTTCTTCTTAAAGACCCATTTGCACTCGACGGGTCTTGCACCGTCTGGCAGATCAACCAAGTTCCAAACTTGATTTTCATCCATGGACTTTAACTCGGATCTCATGGCTCCAAGCCATGACTCAGAATCAGAACCCACCATCGCTTCCGAATAAGTTGCCGGCTCATCACTGTCCAACAGCATCACATCACGAACACTTCGCAATCTGGCCGATTTTCGCAGTGTCGGTGTAGTTTCCGGCTCAGGTACCACGTCTGGCTCAACCTCTAAGGCTTTTGCCGACTCGCTGCTAGCCAGTATCTCTCGAATTTCTTCGAGATGCACCGTACTCCCACTGACTCCCCGGCTGAGAAACTCTTTCTCAAGGAAGACACCGTTTCGAGCGATAAACACTTTGCCCTCTTCTCGGTGGTAGAAGTAGTAACCCAAGGTTTCTCTCGGATATCCCACGAAAAAACACTTATCCGACTTAGCTGTAAGCTTG
Source organism: Avena eriantha (assembly GCA_910589775.1). Taxonomy (NCBI): domain Eukaryota; kingdom Viridiplantae; phylum Streptophyta; class Magnoliopsida; order Poales; family Poaceae; genus Avena; species Avena eriantha. The sequence goes on along the minus strand of OU342742.1, from coordinate 395,670,161 downwards.
TCCGACTGAAGTCGCTTGACAAAAGCTTCACAACCCCAAATCTTAAGAAAAGACAAACTCGGCTTCTTGCCCGTCCACATCTCATGCGGTGTCTTCTCTACCGACTTTGATGGTACTCTGTTTAGTATGAACGTTGCAGTTTCTAGACAATAACCCCAAAATGATAAAGCCAGATCTGTCCGACTCATCATTGACCGTACCATGTCCAACAAGGTCCGATTCCTCCTTTCCGACACACCGTTTCTCTGTGGCGTTCCTGGAGGAGTGAGCTGGGGAACTATTCCACAACTCTTTAGATGGTCATCAAACTCATGGCTCATGTACTCGCCTCCTCGGTCCGATCGAAGAAACTTTATTTTCTTGCTAAGTTGATTTTGTACCTCATTCTGGAATTCCTTGAACTTTTCAAAGGTTTCCGACTTATGTTTCATCAAGTAGATATATCCATACCTACTCAAATAATCAGTGAAGGCAATGAAGTACTCATAACCACCTCTGGCTGTCGTGCTCATCGGGCCACATACATCACTATGTACTAGTCCCAATAAGTCGGACGCCCTTTCACAACTCTTTGTAAAAGGTGTTTTGGTCATCTTGCCGAGAAGGCAGGATTCGCATGTCTCAAACGACTCCAAGTCGAATGAAGTTAGGAGTCCATCATCATGGAGCTTCTTCATGCGTTTCCAGCTTATATGACCAAGCCAACAATGCCAAAAGTAAGTCATATTCAGATCATTTGGTTTCAACCTTTTCACATTTATGTTATAGATAGATTCACCCTCAAGATTCAAAATAAATAACCCGTCCCGGACGGGTGCAAAGCCGTGAAACATATCATTCAAATATAAAGAAAAACCATTATTCTTAATATTCGACTCATAGTCCTGTCTCATCAAACATGAGGCAGAAATAATGTTTCGACTAAGCACTGGAACATAATAACAATTATTTAGCTCTATTATAAATCCATAAGGTAAATGAAGTTGCATTGTGCCGACTTCCAACGCAGTGACTCTCGCTTTGTTGCCGACTCTAATGTCAACCTCGCCTCTTGCAACACTCCTAGTTCTTACCAGTCCCTACAAAAAGTTGCAGATGTGAATGACTGATCCGGTATCATATACCCAAAACTACTAGGTGCATTAGCAAGATAAATGTCTATGACATTGCAAACAAGCGTACCTGAGCTGGAAGTCACACCTCCGCTCTTGGCTTTATCAGCCAAATACTTGCTGCAATTCCTCTTCCAGTGGCCACCCGACTTATAGTAGAAGCAAGTGGATCTGGCTGTAGGAGATGGCTTAGTCCCTGAGGAAGCGCTTTGGACTAGGTCCTCCGCCTTACCTCCCGACTTTGCCTTCTTATTCTTAGTCCAAGAACTCTTCTTGAACTTAGCCTTGTTTTGTACCATCAACACTTGACTGGCACCTTTCTTGAGATCCACCTCAGCATGCTTGAGCATACCATGTAATTTAGTGAGCTTCTTATCCATACCATGCATGTGGTAGTTTGATATGAACTGCCATATGCACTATGAAGAGAGTTCAGAATTATGTACGTAGCGAACTCTTCGCTTATGGGGTAGCCAAGTCTTTCCAGAGACTGCACGTAACCAACATCTTGATCACATGCGGACTCAGTGGATCGCCATCCTTAATCTTGCAGCTCAACAAAGCCTGAGAGACTTGGTACCTCTCAGTCTTTGCCTAAGCCTGGAACATACTTTTGAGGCTTTTGATCATATCGTAGGCCTCAACATTCTCGAACTGCTGCTGCAAGTCCGGTTCCATGTGAGCAAGCATAAGACAACTAATCTCCATGGATTCATCACAAATTCGACGGTAGGCATTGGTGGCTACGACAGTCGCATTCTCATCTGGCTCAGCTGGAAGTGGGTTGTCTAGGACACGGTCCCTTTTTTCTTGTTTGAGAACAATTCTCATATTACGATACCAGTTGGTGAAATTAGTTCCATTCAGCTTATCTTTCTCTAAGATGGTTCTCAAAGCAAAACCGGAAATCTGAGGAAGACTGCTAGGTGCCATTGATATACAACAGAAAATATGCAAAACACTTAAGACATGTATGCATAAAGAGGAAGCATATTAAACACTTTAATATTTATGCTCCCACTAGAACCAACACCCCTCCGATGGTTACTTAGTGATTCAAGACCCTAAATAAGCAAGTCGACTAGTGAGCTTTAGCATCACCGCTAGCCATCAAGTGATCTAGGTAGACAACTCCTTGTCAATCGTATCTCATACGACTCATGTTGGATGGGTGGCATCACATGCCCCGGCTCCCATCCGACCTTTCCCCGAGTCCCACAACCATTGTGATAGACCCGTCTAGATTACCAAGTGCTTCCGCTGTAAGAGTCCGACTTGAACCCACCTAGTCGGAAAGAATTGATAGCACCTCAATTTTATGAGCCCACTACCAAAAATGTCCGACTTGTGATGGTGCAGCACTGGCGGGGAAACCGACTAGACCTTCTTTGAGGGATTATTTTCTACCAACTATCTAACAGAGGTAAAATAGAGACATAACAATAACACAAAATAAAGCAATTATAATATGAAATGGTATGGTTCTCTTCATGGCGATCTCCTTCTCCATAAAGCCTGTAATCCGACTCGTGTCAAATCTTGTCACGTGCCGTCTTACACCATGTAGCCGACTTGTACATCGACTTGCATGCCTTCCAGATTCTCCAAACTGCTACATTAGCTAGTAATGCAAATTACAGAGAGAATCTGACACGCAGGCCGTTATACAATAAGATGACAACACCTAGGCTCCAGCCGGCTGACAAAAACCGTGATACTTAGATCACGTATGGATTACACACATCACATCACATGCACATAAGCCATACCATTCACAACATCATCCTGCAAAAACAAGTTATGCATAGATACGATATCTACCGGCGTTGTGAAACTCGCAACGATATCTAAGGCGCTACGACAGGGCGAAGCCGGCGGTCCCGCTAGCCTGATAGCGGGCGGGGATCGAAGGGGCAGCGCCCCATGATTTTTTCGAAAAATGCAGATCTCATCTGCATTCCGGACATGGATTTCGTCATCAGAAAAAACAATTTTACCCAAATCCGATCCGGACTCCGATTCGATCAAACCCTTTGATCTTCGATCACCGCATCCGGGTTTACGTGTCACAGTTTACCCTGATGGCGGAAGCCGACCGGTAGGGGTATGTCGTTCCATGACCATAGCAGTTAGATCACGGAAACTAGATCATCCATTCCCCCGAGTATAGTTGATCCAATCAACTTTGTACAAAACCGATCTATCTCATAGATCGACCACCAAAACTGCAATTAAATCCAATCTAACGCCAACCACATATCACATACGCGCGATCTCGAGCCTAAAACCAGAAGCTAACGCTCTGATACCACTATTGGGCCACATAGAGATAAACAAAACTTTTTCCCTACGCAGTGATCCCAAGATCTAGCTCAGGTAGAAGGCTACGAGGATTACCACTAGACGCGCAGTTGCGGAATTGATGAAGCATGTCGCTTGATGCAGTGCAGTCCTAGCGATCCGTTCCGGTTCCACGATCCACGATCCGTTCTTTCTTCACGATCGTCGAAGTGCTAAACGTACAACACCTCCGTCGGTATCCACATGTACGAGGAGGAGCGCCGACGCTGGAGTGCTAGGTTCGGTACGGTGACGACAGGAAGGACTAGGGCTAGGGTTTCCAACACATGGAGTGACCTAACCTTATTCTCTAAGCACCTGTGCCCTAGCTTATATAGGGAGTAAAAGTGGGCTCCAGTAACTTGTGGCCCATTCACTAAAAGGCCTATATCAGCCACTGCAAGTCTCACTTGCTGACTAAGTCCATGTCTCTATTTGGGTCCAACCCAAATAGATTTCCTGTTTGGGTCTAACTCAAACTGCTCCCGCTCTTAAGTGTGTGACCCGACAGGCTCATGGTAACCCGGACACGATTCCGAGTCTCACTGGTGATCAATCAGTTGGTAGCGGCTCCTAGCAGAACGTGCCAACTCCCAAGTACCAATAAGTCATGACGACATACCTTTCCAATGCGACTTTCGTCTGAGTCCCTTTTGCCTCACGATATACCTTGTCGGACTGTAACTACCTCGGTGAATTACGCTCTTAGGTACATGCCTGGATGAACAAAAGTGGTTAAAATAGTACGGTGGGGCCCGCGGCCACTCACGGTAGACCTTTCGGCCGTCCTAATCACTTTCAGAGCATCGGGACAAGAATGAGCAGCGTAATCGGCAGGCGAAGGGATCAACTACATACACAAGTGAGTATGTATGCAAGCCACATACAACAGTTCTCAGGGCCATTCCATCTAAAAGAAATAGAAATATTGCAACGCCATACGGCAAGGTTCAAATATCCTAGATAGAGATAATATTTCAGGATAGCTCCTCATACATCAAACATCAGAGTATCAGGCGGAAGCGGAAAACAAGATCCGAGTATGGATAAGAAGCAAATCGGCATAAGATGCCACATAAATAAACACATCCCGCCCACAGATCTCACGGATCCCCGTTCCCGGAATCTCTACACCGAGTGATCGTTGCCAACATCATCCGTCTCCTCCACCCAGTATCCATCTTGCGAGTACACCTGTTCATCTGAATCAAACAATTTATCGTGTGAGACCCTAGGGGTACTCAGCAAGTCTTTATGCCTCTAAAGGAGACACAACCTGGGGTGACGCAATTGCAGCAAAAGATAATATCTAACAAGTCTATAGATACTCGCTAACCATCCGCCTAACCAATGATAGACGGATGTCCGTGAATTAAGAACAACAGTTATAACAGTATAATTAATAGATCCATCCTCCTCCTCGCTTACCAACGAGGAAGCGGACGAACAACCCCCCATCCGTTGGCAGTTTTATTAACCATTCTATGGGTATTGCACTATTTACTAGTCAGGTACTTAGTCAATTTAAAGGCGGTTCTTTAGTTACTTGTCTATGATCGAGAAACTGTGCTCCAAGTCGTCCATAACCGCGGACACGGCTTTCAGAAAGATTTATCCTGCATGGGTGCACAAATAGCAACACACACTCGATCAACCTCGGAAAAACCAACTCAAAACCCAACGAGGCATTCACGACAAAGCGATCACAGGATTCAGATATATTTCAGGGGGCCACCCCAATAAGCTACCCGCAACGAAGTTTGCCGGCTCCGGAACGGACCGAGGGTTTGCGACGACGGCTGTAAACGACTGGGAATCTGAAAATGTGACTGGGCTTGTCGATACCATGAAAACATGGCGCGATCCAAAACAGTACAGGTGCTCCTCGCACAATCTTAAATAAAGTAGTAACATGGCATAAGTACAGGACAGTAATAAAGCCCAAACTAATTGTGGCCCCAAGAAATAAGAATGAATCAAGCTCTGGCTCAAGGGGGTCCATAAGGCCTCCCGGATGTGGATAGTGCGAATAGTCAAGGAACAGGAATCAAGTACTCGGGGTCCTACGGGACACAAGTGAGCATGAAAAACCAAATAGCAGATATTGCTCACCGGTGCCTCTTTCATTAGTTATCCCATTACTACTCAGGTTAAGTTGTTTAGGTACCTCATTAATCATCAGACACTCACATACCCTACACATGCTTTTCTACGACTCGCATGGCTCAAACAACTCCTGTAGTAATGGCTCATGGGCTAGGGGAGCAAGCTTCGGTGGGGTTTAAAAGTAAAGGCTATGCAGTACTTGGGATTCAATTTAATGCAATCGCGACTCAATGATGCAAGAATAAGATAGAGGCAATAGGTACTATATGTATGCAAGCATGTGGTAGTGCTTGCCTGGCAGCTCAGTTGAAGCGAGAGATGGATCTGGGTAGAACTCCTGTGATTCTTGGTAATTCTTCTGCTGGGCGTCTATTCGACGAAGAACCAAACAAACAAGGCCAACATAAATAAGGTGCACAAGCATATGAATTAAAATGCGACAAGCAAACAAGCATGCCATGATGAATGATGAACAATTTACATGGCATTAAAGTAGCATGGCAAGGTGAGGTGTGGTACAAGAATAAAACATTCTATTAATTATTTAACCAAGTCTATTGCCATAAACAGTTCTGATTTTTAATAATGACATGATGCATGCTTCAATGCAGAACAAGGAATGCATAGATAGAACGGGCCCGTCGCACTGATCAATTTAGACATATTATTTGTCGAATTTGGAGTTATAGAATTAAAGTTATTAATTTATTAAGAAAAGGGCATTTTATTGTAATTTTAATCATCTCAAAAATTTAAAGTGCTCAAACATTATTTTGAATAGCATATTTGAATTCCTCACATTTTTGTAATTCAAAAACATATATCATTTGTATTATTTGGATTTATAATATTAAAGTTATTTAAAAACAGATTTGAATTTGAATTTAAACAATTTCTGGAAAAGTTTAATTAAAAACAGAAAAGCAGAAAATTTTTGCTACTCAGCCCGTTATAGACCCAGTCGCTGACGGGTGGGCCAGCTGCTAACTGGGGCATACGCGCACAAAAAAGATTTTTCTCACCGTGGCTTTACCTAGCCTCTGCGAATGACAGGTGGGGCCAGCGGCTATGGGTCCACGTGCCAGCGGCTGAGCCCACAGAGGCTGACAGGTGGGGTCGTACTGGAGCGCGGGTTAAGGGTTACGAAAACCGGAGTCCTTTTTTGTAAAATGCCCACAGGCACAGACAGGTAGGGTCGGGCTGGACCGCGGGTTGAGCCGGCAAAAGACGCAGGGGTGTAAGTGCAAAAAGGGGAACACGTACTGTGGATCTCCCTCTCGTTCTCTGACGGATCTGATGGACGCGCGCGGTGCACGGCGCGTCAAGGCGGGGACTCGATCCCGCGACCTGGGCGTGCGCGTAGAGGAACGGAGCCAGCGCGGTGGCTGGGTGTTGTTGACAGGAGAGGGCTAGGCGGCCAGGTGAGGTGTGGCGCGGCGTGGAGGCGGCAAAAAACACACGCACGTCGGCGCACTGAGAGCATTCAACGGTACGACCGGCGCGAACAGGACGCGACAGCAGAAAGGAAGATGTCTGGGGAGTTAGGTGCCTCACCGGAGTTGTGTCGGTGGCGTTGGCGCGGACGGAGAAGCAGCAGACTGGCGATGGAGCTGGCGGACCGGAGTTAGGGTTTGCGGCGGAGCAGCGATGGTTCTGGCGGTCCTGGGGCTTCTCCTCCACGTCTGCGGGTACAGGGCGATGCAGTGGAGCACGCCGGGCTTCCCCGACAACCGCGGCAACGCGAGCGCCTCCTCAATCCGCAGGTGGACGACGGTACCGAGAGCGGCGGCCGGAGTTGGAGAAGAAGGGGAACAGGGTAGCTGGGGAGGAGAGGGGCGAGGAAGGGCAGGCCCTGGGGATCTAGGGCTGCTAGGATGCGTGGGGAAAGAGATAAAGGCGAGGGAGGAGGGAAGGATAGCGTGAGGGATCGAGGGAGAGCAAAAAGGTGGCTCAGCCACCTCTCCTTCTTCACGTGCTCGAGCTGGGCTCGGCTTGGGCAGGCAGGGGCATGGCAGGTGGGCCAGAAAGAGGTCAAGGCAGGGCAGGTGCGGGCTGGGGCCAGCATGGCATAGAGAAAGGGAGAGAGGAAGGAGAGGGGAGGCTCGGGTGTAGCTAGCCTCGGCTAGGGTTAGGTTAGAGGGAGTGGGGTAGCTCGTGTGGTAGAGAGGGACTAGGGCCAGGTTGGCAGAGAGAGGGAGGAAGAATGAGAGAGGGAGGGAGCTAGGTGCTCGGCATGGAGAGATGGTAGTTAGGGTTAGGGTTTAGAAAGAGAGGATAAGAGAGAAAAGCTAGGGTTAGGGTTTGATTAGGGTGTTTAGGTTTTAAACACATGCTTATAAGATCAAGCCAAGATGAAGGGGTGAGGGTTTTGGTTTAGCACAAGGTGAGGTGAAGGTAAACTCAAGAAAAAGAGAGAGGGATGGGGTTTATGGAAAAAGGCCTCACTAGATCATGCATAATGGGTAAAATGGTGTTGTTGGGAACATGGGGATGGTGGAGAGAGATAGAAATGATCCCACAAAGCAAGATCCACTAAAACAAAGAGAAAAACAAAGGAGCTAAAGGTGGTGGTACTCTTGCATGGCCCATGCATAATAATTAAATGCCATGTTCTTATGCTTGTGAAAACAATAATAAATAACATGGCATTATTCTTATGCATTCCAAAATATGGAGCAAAGGCCAAGCAAAAGAAAAAATAGAATTGGATCCAACCCAACCCACATGAGCTAGATTAAATGCCCAAAAGAAAAAGAATAGCTCATGATTAACTAGGATGGTGGAAATATGAGGTGGTGGCAAGAAAAGTGGTGAATTGGAATAAAAGATATGCCCCCAACTCAACTTGGGCATCAAGAATTTATCAAGAAACAAATACAATTTATCAAGAGGCAAATACAATTAATAATGCATATGAGATAAGAACCAAATGAAGAAATGTTTTTATATGGTTCTCAAATGCAAGGTGGCATGATGACATGAGCATGATATAATTATGATGCAACACAGGAAGTAGCCATTATATTACCAGACCAAGTAGCATTACAATTGTTAGACAATTGGGGTGCTACACGGACTATAGGCGAATGATCGTCATACCTTAAATAGTCCGACTCTCTTTCTCGATCCAAGATAAGTGATTCATCCGACTAACTCTTAGTCGATTGCCTCGGTTAACACTTAACCGTGACGCGCATGGCCATGCTTTCCGAATCATATCTTCCGAGAGGGCCTAAAGAATATCTCTCTAGGTGGAGGGGAAAAATCCCATCTTGGTCATTCACGCAGCTTGATTCACAGTCGACCCGAACTCTGCCTTTATAACTGCCCATTGACGGAACAACGTTTGACAGAACTAAGTCGGTGATCCTCAACTCGGATTGTGCAATAATCTCAGGTCTAAGGATTACATCGATTGAGATATGCAAATGACGACTTGTTCGTTGCATCTCAATATGGGTCAGTCCGACTCGCTAAACTCTTTAGCCAAATCTGTGTAAGTCGGAATAGCATCTCCATGCCCATGACAAGTGGAACCTAGTCATCTGCCGACTTTCACATTGGTCTAAGTTGTGTGTCCAGCACAACCTTGATGACCAAGGACAATTAGTATGAACAACATGAATATATAGTTCCACAATCGAATCACATATTCGATGATACATATTAGTAGTTCATACATGGACCATAACTTTATGAATACATAGGAATAACATCATACATGATTGCCTCTAGGGCATATTCCCAACAAGAACTTCTCCACAAGGCGAAGTCCCAACGCGCTCGGGGACTATTCTCAGGGGGATGACCCCCGGGTAGGCCAAGCCAGGCTCAACTGGCTAGCTCCAGGGAGGCCTAGTCTGATGGCCACAAGACAAAGAACCACAACCGGGTGGACCACTCCATCTTGTCCGCCCTCAAGATTCCTCGTCTGGCCCGTCTAGCCGGGTGACCAGAAGAGCCGGCTAGGTGGCCACCTCTACCCGGCCACCTCGGATCCGTTGGCCAAAGATACGAGGGGGTGCCGTTCCTTATTGAGCACACCCCTAACCGAACAGGCTAGCACGCCACCCTAGCGGCTCTATAAGACGATGGTGCCAAAGCACCAATGCTAGAAGCTAACGAGTAAAGCACCGGCTGACGAGTAAAGCGCCAAGCTAATGAGTAAAGCGTCGGGTGACGCCCAAAGCAACAATGCTAGGATACTGTAGTGTTGTCCCCCTGTACTGAAGGCTTTACCGGGTCCTGGCCCACCGGCTAGGCCCGACCAGCCAGCCCTCTTTGTAAACCCAAAGCCCAAACAATAAACCCTAGAGCTCACAATGTAACCTACCTCTCCCAACCAGTATATAAGGGGGTAGTGCTAGTGTTCTAGGTAGAAGTTACAAGCTACAAGTTCTCTAGATTTCACTAGTTCAGTAGTTGATCTTCCTCTAGCTCTCCGTAGCAGCTAGGGAAACAACTCAAGCAGCACTTGTACTGAGCATTCACTCACCATATAGTAGATTCTTGCAGGAGTAGGAGTGTCACCTCATCCAGGGGCTTGTTGGTTTGCGGCCCAAAAGTTCCCGGACGTGTGCTTCGTAGTACCCAAGTTGCCTGTAATTGTCGTGTTTCGCAAAGTTGGGTTGCCAAATACTGAGAGGGGACATTTCAAGGCAAACTCATTTCACCCCTACCAAATTCAAACATTCTATTAAACTTCCCCGTGAAGTAGATGGTCAGGATCCACATGTCGGTCATCTGTCTGTGACACGAGAGCCAATGCGGCAACCTCTTAGGAAAATCGAGGAACTAATTGGCTTAGATGCGTTGACCAATTTCACAAATCCATTCCCTCCTTTCCCCTAGCACCGGCGGTGTCGAAATCCACCCTCCAAGCAGAACGATCCCTTCGGACATTTGACTTCTAGCGCCAAGTTGCTGCACCCAGTTGCTGCGCTCATTCACTGATCCCGAGCTCCAATGGCGCATGCCGTAGCCGCCGTTGCGAGGCTCTAGCTCGCCTCCGCCACCGATGAGCTGAGCAGCTCGGAGGATGGCAGATCCTACTACCAAGGAAGAAGAAGTTCTGTCTACATGTGAGTGAGCTACCCTTCTCTTTGCTATTCGCACTAACTATAATTGCTAGCTAGCTACTGAACCTATTGTTAGCCCAACGCTGACAAACATATTTTGTCCATAGTTTTCTGTCAAGTGGGATCTCCGCAGACCACCCTTACCTGGCTACGACTCTAAATCAGCAAGGGTGAAGGGAAAGTGGTATGGACACCATTGTATCACGATGGAAGAAGCGCATGCGCAGATCTACACTATCCCTGGTATGGTTGCTTCTCTGTGTAATCATGATGAATATGGCCGAAGTAGACTACAAAGTTCAGCTTCATGGATGAACGAGGCATCATGGTTCCTTTAACGTGTGACAGTCAGCTAATTGGGTTGATGAAAAGGTATGCTTCGGCTTGCATGTTTGAGCTGAATTGTGATGTACTAGATGTGGAAGCTGCTGCAACTGTGAGTCGCCCTTCTATTCTTGGACAGGGTGGTCGCTCGAACCCAATTAGCTCCTGGTAAACAAAAGTCTCTTGGGGTTCACATGTTTGTGCTGAATTGTAATTTTTTTATTCTATAGATATAAGGCAGTTATGCAACAATCATGCTTCTTTGACAGGAAGCGTCACAAGGTTAGAAACATAAATGTTGGGTCAGTCATTTTGCTGCTGGAGGAAAATAAAAACGAGTGGAGTGATGATGTTGGACACGATTCTGGTTTTGATTATCCCAGCGATGTAGAGTACGTGAAGCTAAGAAAATTGGCACCGAGGAAGAGGAAGAAGGCAGGAAATGAAGAAGCCAGTGGACGTGAAGTCTTGGCACCCAGGCGGGGGAAGAAGGTTGCTGGCAATGAAGATGCGTAATAATGTGTTGAACTTGAACCTATATATGTAATTCGGTTAAATTCTGGAGCTCTATGCGTGAAACTTGTCGAGAGAAACAATCTACCCACGTTCTCGAAGTAAAATTTACCGTGACTTAGGGTTTGGAAATGCCAGAGTCAGTAGTTGAATCCGAAATTGTGATT